>CM071916.1:20729237-21029437 GCA_036785865.1 Coffea canephora
GATAAATATAATAATGTTTCTCTTGTTCAACCTTAGGTTTCATTGTGGTGATTAAGGGTAATATCCGGGAGGATATTTGCACGTATTTTGCATTTCTAGGTGAGTGTTCCTTGTTTGTTATATTTCCTTGACTTATTTGGCTTGTTATTATTGATTGATAATGTGTTTAAGTGCTTTCATGATTGTTAAACGAGTTTTCTAGGCATGAGTGTGTACTTTATCGCATTCGACCTAAATAAATGTGAAAATTTTCAATGATTAAATGATTAAATGCTAGTTGCGCATGAATGTAAGCCTTTTGGGCTGAACTGGCCATTGGCCCTTGTTACCGGTTCGTCTCGAGCCAGAAGCGGACTCGGTAGTCGGGCGATTAGGGACTTGGTGTGAACGTTTGGTATACTCGAGTATATACCTTGTAGGTTGGTGGAGACTGGCCAACGGCCAGGACGGGGTGAATGAATGAATGAACGAACGAACGAACGAACGAGGGTTTATTGATAAACGGAAGAATGCATTTTCAAATGACTGGAGGAATAAGGGGAAAATGTCAGAGAGAACGAATGAACGAATGAACGAATTGCTCCTTGTGAGCCGTATCCTTTCAATGAATGTTTACTATTGCTTCCATTGTAAATGTTCCTTGATTATGATTACTCCATGATTAAATTATCTCTTCTCTTTTATAGTTTATCGAGCAAAACATTTAAGGAAACAAAGAAACCGACTAATTAAGAGTAAAAACGTGTAAAGATGACTTTTAAGTAAAGAAGAGGGTTGTTTGATCCCAGGATGAAAAATCATGTTTTTAAAATGGAAAAACCGGTCCATGGTATTGGCCAAACAAAAGTATACAAGTTCAAATAGAAACCTAGCCCTCGAGCGAAAATTTGGGCAGCACGCCCTTTGTGTTTACCTAATTTTCCAGCCATTTTGGCTTCATTATTTTTCCTCAATCACAACCCAACATCACACATAAGCAATTCAAGTCAAGAGCCGTTTCCATAGGCTCACAATATCAGAAGAATAAGAAATACAGTCATAACAAGTGCAGAAATTCAATTTAGCAAAAGACAGATTTGACGTATGAAAGCGGAAATAACTTATCCGAGGCTACGCTTATTGGATTAAGACGCAACCTATGCGTTTCGAAGCTAAGACTCAGGGCTACAATGTTCATGAAGGTTACTTCGTCCAGTTTCTAATGTAACTTGGTCAAATTCTCAAATTACTAAACCAAAAACCAATTCGTCGGCGGTGTTTAAGCGCATAACACGTGTAATGGACATATCTCAGAGTACACAAGTCCGAATCAGGTGTTCTTAGAGGAATTTTAAAGCTACTTCAGAGCACTACAACTTTTCATGTTTTGGTCCAGAGCTAAATCAGAATAGATCCTGGTCAAAAATCGTGATAAACTGGACTCAACTGCTGAAACGGACTGCTGGAAAATACTTAGAACAGTGAGGGTATTTTGGACTTTTCACGTCCTACGTTGCTCCCGATTGAGCTGAAATTTTACAGGCACCTACAAAATACCATTCTCTACAACTTTACTTCTTTGACCCAAGGCCAATTCGGCCTCTAACATATAGCAACAAAACCGGACAGAATGTTTGGGAAATTTTCCAGAAATCTGGAATTTTTAACTCCAAGTGTAATTTCCTCAAATTTCTGGTTCTAATCACCACTAAACAACCTTATATAACCTTAATTGCAACATTTACACATCATACATCAAATTAGGCAGAAAAATCAGAACCCTAGTTCATCAAATAAATTGGGGAAAAAACTTCCAAACATGCTAGCATCCATGATTCTACCGTAAAATCAAGTTACCAAGCTTAATTGAACAAGATTGAACTAACACTTGGAGAGATAAGCTCTCTTACCTTGGTTAGAGATCACTAAGGGCAGCCCCAAGCTTTTCCCTTTCCAAACTTTCACCACCAAACACTAACTAACTACACAAGAACAAGATTAATCGGTTTAGTTTTGGATTTCTAACTTTGATTGAAGCAAATCAAGAAGGAAAATTTGTTGTTCTTGCTCTTCTTTTCTCTCCCCTTGAGCTCGGCTCTTAGCAAGAAAGAATGAGGGAGAAAAGGCTCAAGTTGTCTTATAGGAAGGTAAGATGATTAAGGCTTAATTGTGTCCACACAATTTTTCAACACTTGGGCTAATTTTGTCCACAAGATTTTCTCTTTCTTCCCTTCCTTATGAGCCACAAATTTCGGTCAAAGCTGCTGCAATTTAAGAAGATATTTTGTGCAAAAGTCAATAAACTTGTTTGGTAAGAAAAATGATGGTCAAGTGGTGCGTTCAATCGGTAGTGCGCGGGACCCGCCGGTTCGCGCCGTTTTTCTTAAAACTCACGTACTAGGGTTTTCACTTCCCATTCATTAACCTTATCTCATGGCTACTACTCACATATTATTTCTCACTTAAAAGTCACTTATAATCATCAAATTGATCCTTGGCCAGTACCGAAAATTCATCCGGCGGAAAAATCGAAAAACCCTAATTTTGCTCAAACCTTGAAACCGAAGTATGAAACCCTATTTTCTAGGTTTATCTACTCTTAATGTGTAACATTTGGGTAGTGGCCTTTGATAAATACTAATTTTCAAATAAAAGGGTATTTTTGAGGAAAAATACAAGGAATTTGCGAGTCCTCACACACAAAATTCACAAAATTATTCAAAATCACAAACTTTGCAAACTTCACAAACTTTATTCGAAAGTCGCCCCGAGCCACAAGCTCAAGGGTTTTGGTTCCAAAAGGTTCATATACATATGCCAAGTACAATTATACATTCAAATTAGGGTTTAGGTCGAGTGCGATAAAGTACACCCTCGCCTAAGTGCCCTTTTCACATATCTCAAACACATAGCAAAGAAAACACACCAAACCGGCCTGAATACTTACTCAAAATACCAAAAGTAGTTCGGAAGAAAAATCGCTTCGCGCGTTCGCTAGTAGTGGCCCCACCGGCTCCGCCTAGCTCACCGCTGTCCGAAATAGAAGATTTTATCACAAACGGCCACTAACATGCCCAAAACAAGCAAAACGGCAAAACAACACGCGCGCACGTAAATATGACAGACGGAAACGGAAACGGCAGATTTGACACTCGTTTCTAGTTTACTCATAAGTTGAGCTACGAATATCGGATTAAGGCGTATGAGATGCCATATCGAAGCTTAAAGGATGAACAACAACTGTTATGAAGACATCCAGAACTGAAACTGGAGGCTTTAGTCCCAAATGAACCAAACACAATCACTTACGAAATCTGGCCAATGCACAAATGGTCAGTTTTGAGTGCTAACTGTTTTCTATGCTACACACGGTCAAAAGAGCTGAAAATTGGCAGTTAGATAGTTCATTCCAAATGGAACAACTTTCATGAAGGTCGGCAATCCAAATTCGGAACGGAAATTGGTCATCAGGACCAAAACAGATTTCTGGTCATTTTCACGGGCAGGCCTTGTTTGCTCGGCTATATCTCAGGTTTTATAAATCCGATTCATGAAATTCCAAGGGCGTTAGAAAGCCCTGATATAGGGCTATAAGTTTGGTGTTTTGGTCGGAAGCCCAAACAGCTTGTAACTCAGCCAAATGTGAAGCCAAAGTTCCAGCCATAAACTTTCCAAAAACGTACCAGAATCACAAACCGTATTTGACCTCAATATGCGGTAATGGCACCAAATTCACTACGGTTATCGGATGGGGGTGTAAGACCCACCGTTTCGAAGCTATGAAACAGGGCTACAACAATGTAGAAGGTCACTCAATCCAGTTCCTAGCTTAACTAGGTCGAAAATGCCAAATACTATACCAGAATTACCAAAACAGGTTTGCAAATCACACAAAACTGTAATTACTATAACATAGTCTATACAAGTCCAAATGCCGAAATTCCAAAGGCATATGTTAGCTAAGACATCCTGCTACATTTCATCAGAAGACACCAACTTCAAAATCCAAACCAAAACCAGTCAAAATGGCCAATTACTATCGCAGTTTTCGCATTCTGTCCAAAGCAGAACAGCTACAGTAATTTCGTCATAACTCATTCTACATTAATCTAAATGACCTGAAATTTTGCAGGCATCTCAATAACATCAATACCTACAACTTTCATGAAGACAATACATTCCAGTTCTCATCCTAACTAGGTCAAATTTACCAAAACAACCCCAGATTTTCCAGTTCAAAGTGTACTACAGCAGTCCTGACTTATGCAGTCATATCTCAGCACCTACAACTCCAATTGAAGTGATTCCAAAGCCATTGGAAAGCTAAGATACAAGGCTATAAATTTTAAGAAGACGTCAACAACCAAATCAGTAGTATTCCTGGTCAAAACAACCAATTACAGAAGCTGATTATCATTCTCGGATAGAAACAGGGCAGCAGGGGTATTTCGGTCTTTTCACAGGCTACGTTGCTCCGATTGGGCTGAAATTTTACAGGAAACTAGAAAACATCATTCTCTACAACTTTCATGTTTTGTACTAAGGCCAATTCGGCCTCTAACCTGGTCGAACAGAAACGGATAGAAAGGGGAAAAATGAAACCTTAAACTGGAATTTCCATAATACTACTTCCAACTATGAAATATACTCATAAACTACCAAAACTACAACTTTCAACCACTAATTAGCAATTAATTGAAGTAAAGAAGAGGTTCTTGGTAAAATACCTTGAAAACTCAAGAAAAATGGTAGCTTAGGCTTTGTCCTCCAAAAATCCTTCCATAAACACCTTGGAAACTACTTGGAAAGCAAGTTTTATGGAGTAGTTTGCAAATTAATCGGTTAAAACTCAAAATTTGGACAAGAAATTGAAGTGGAAGATGAAGGGATTTTCTCTCTTTTCTCTCTCTCTAATTCAGCCAAGGAAGACAAGAAAATGAATGAATTTTGGTCAATTTTTGATTTATTGGTAAAGTTGGTCCAAAGGTCAAAGTCCAACCCAATCACAAAGTGACACTTGTCACTATAATTATTTCATGCCTAACTTTTTGTCTCTCTCACACTAATCCACTTGATACCTATAAATATCTCATCACACCCGGTAATTTAAACCCGGTATTCAAAACTTAACCTAGTTAGCCGAATTTTTCCGAACTTTTCGCACTAGTGGGTCCCACGTCCGACATACGTTCTTAATGTCTCAAAAACTAACCGATACTAGAAAAATCATCTAAAACCTATATTCACTCAATAAAATTATCTGGGGAATTTTCTAATAAAGAAAATGTGGAAAAGACGGGCGATAAACAAAACTCCACTTAAGCTTTCTAATATTGTAACACTAGAGGTTTGCTAATCCAGAGTTTACTAACCATTTTCAAACTTGTTAAACCTCTGTAAACTATAACGAATCCTATTTTTTTCTTGTGCCAAAACACACACTAGAATACCGCATAAACTAGGGTTTTATCATAAGCAAAGTTAGGGTTTTCAATCTTAGCCGAGATTAGGGTTTTCGATTAAAGTTTAGGGTTTCCAGTCTTTTGGAACAAAATAAGGTTTCAAATCAAACCCAAAGAAATGCACTTTAGTATTTTCTTTACAAATAAACTCCTAATATTCGGGATGTCACACTTGCACAATCTCTTTCTAAGTCTTTTGCTTGTTTAGATGTTGAAATTACGTATTTGATTGCTTAGTTTAGAGTTTTGATGTTTTGTGGATAAAGTTTAGATCAAAGTTGTGCATTTGGATTGGAATCTGCGTTAGGAAATGAAATTGCAGCAAACTCTCCTTTCTGTCTTAGTAGCTTCTTTTGTAACATTAGCATGAAAACTTGCATGGAAAATGTTCAAAAAAGTTGCACTTTGACACTCGAATTTTGGCTTAATGCTACTACGACCCAACCAATTGAATAATTTCATCAATTTGGTCCTTGGTATCTTAATTTTTCAACTTCATTGCTTCATTGCTTCAATTAACTACCCTGCTTTGTTTAAATTGCACTTAATTCATGAGTTTAAGGTTTTTATGACCAAGTGAGCTCGTGTTTGCATGTTTTTCTTTAATTTTCTCCAAATAAATTGGTGCCTTGACCTTTTCTTTTATCTTGGAGGATAAATAAGTGTTTTCACTCCATTAGGGCCCAACTCAAGGGAGGTACATTCTATCCCTTATTTCTCACATTATTTGATCCTACGTGCCCTATGTGATGTTACGTGCTTAATTGCATGCCTCTTAAATTTTTATTATTTATTGATTTATTTATTTATTTCATTTATTTATTTATTCGCTTTATTGGCTTTAGTTGGTATATTTATTTTTAGTTCAATTTTGATCATTTGAAAGGCACTTGCATGACAAATTTGTAATAGTTAGGTATTTATTTTAATCATTTATTTATTTCCCCTTTTAGATTGTAGTAGGGTTCCCCGAATGTAATAGTTAGGGTTCTATTTGTTTTATTTGCCTTGTGTGTTTTTGCATGCCTATATGTTATGTGTTACTCGTTTTCCTAGGGTTTTGCATCTAGATACCATGCTTATGTGTTATGTGCTATATGTGATTTATGTGTTTACATGCTTTTATTAGGTCTTACATGATTTATTTGATTGTAACCGATGTGTGACGTCACCACACTAGTCCAATGCTAGTTGTGGTCAATTTCTCAAATCCACACTAGTCCAACGCTAGTTGTGGCCCTTCATTCCGAATTTCCACTAATCCAACGCTAGTGAGAACTCATAGACATGGGCTAGTCCAATGCTAGACCCTTAAGGACCTGCCTCGCTAGATCATGTTTGTATGATTACATTACATGTCATGCATATTTTTCCATTTTTAGGATTCTTATCATTTTCACATAATATTTTCTCCAATAAAAATATCCCTTACCCCTATGTACATATAACATATAGATTTACATCTCATTTAGGAAATTAGGGGTAGATTAGTCCATCTTGTTTGATTAGATTAGGGATAACCCTTTGAGTATGGGATATGGACGAGTTTGGCTTTCTAGCCTTAGCACGCTCGTATTCCCTCTATTAAAGGGAAAATTGGGTCACGAACATTAGTCCCCCGTGCCCGTTATGATACATCCCTTTAGGTCATGTATATTTGTATACTATTATATTTCTTTTCTTTTCTTAGAGTCTCATATTTTTGCATTACTCGTGACCTTTCCAAAGAGTCCACATTGGGCATCACAATCAATATGATTGGCACCAATTGAGCTTTGAAGAGAAATTTCGACCCCCTGATACTCTCTTAGGTCTAGGGTTTGCATTCATATAGAACATCCAAATGTGATAAATCTTAAGGGTACAATAAGAAAATTTTTGACTAAATCACGCAACTAGCCTTGGCTAGGTTCAAAGGGTGCCTTGGATTCTTATCCTTGCCTTCCCTTTCTTCAAATGTGACTCCCGAATCTTTTTCTCTGATTTACGTAGACTAGGAGTCGTTTAAAAGGGGTTTTTCTACCTTTTCCTTTGGAAAATTCATTTTTAGGTGACTTGGTACACCTTAACTCTATACCAAGTGGCGACTCCGATTTTGTTTTAAAAAACCTTTTTTAAACTATTATTTTGGGTCAAATCGTTGCATTTCAAGTCCCATTTAGACCCGTGCTCTTTATTCATTTTTCGAATCAAAAATTCACTTTTTAAACCATTTATTTATTTTCAAAAAAATGGGGCGCGACATTGGTGCTAAACACTTACCAAATGTCCCATGAATGTTCCTTATGCTTTGCCTACATTGATGAACCATGTTTGAGGAATTTTTCCTTGACCAAATATTTGGACTGGAAAACAAAAGGGTCAAGGCAGTTTTGCCTTGTGATTTTCGAAACTTTGGTTGATTGGTTAATTACCTTCCCGAAGGCATTTTTCCACGAAATTTGATAGAGAGATACCCTTCATATAGGAGTACTATACTACAAAATTTGGCACCAATCCAAGTCTGTTTCGACACTTAACTAAAGGTCCAAAGTCGGAAACCCACATCTGGAAGTTGTTCAACAATCTTGAATTTTTCCCAACTTTGAACTACCATATCTTGGTGCTCGAAACTCCAATCCTTGATCCGCTTTTTCTGTTATAAACCTTACTTTCAACTCTAATTGAGTTACAAATTTCAGAGGCTAGCTCGCAACGTATGAATTCTGCCGAATTTCCAAAGTTAGCGAAAAATCAACCTCGGCTCAATTCTGAGTGTTCTGGAACAGCAACTTTAAACCCATTTTTTGAATACCTTCCACTTAGATTCATGGAAAAGTGTCTTCTAAGAACTTTTAGTACTTTCAAAGAGGTTTCCAACGGTACCAATTTTTCCAATTTTTGACTTGCAGAATGTGAGATGAGATTTTTCAAAATACCGTATCAAAACCAAAAATTTTTCGAATTTCAAAAGAAGGGAGTTTTCAAGCACTCTTTATCCCTTCGATATTGCTTGAACATTTTATACTTGATTTTCTAAAATGAAAACTCGATCACCCTTGTACTTTAAGAAACTCCAGTTGAATCTCGATTTACGAGTAATTGAGGTTCGTTTTTGTGAATTTTCCATAGATTGTACTACTGTACAATCTTCCTTGATAATTGGGATATATGAATGATAATACATTATTCTTTGCTCAGGCGCACACGAGGACCTTCAAGAGGATCCTACCGTGCACACTTGAACTTCCGAAAAATATTTCTTCTTGATTTGCTCGGTGAGTGTCAAGTGTATGACTACTTGAACTCTATGGACTTGATTCATGCTTGGCTTACCTGAGTACATGCTTAGCCTACCTATTTTTGAAAAATGGAGTCGAGTGTGTACTTTATCACACTCGTTCTCATTTGAAACAAATGACTCATGTTTAACATGGTTTGCCTGGTTTACATGACCTGAAATACATGCTTGAACCTGTGAAATGCTTGAATACATGACATGGTATGCTATGGCTGCATACGTCGTTGGAGTGAATCTCCTTGACACTTACATGATACATGGGGGACGCCCAAACTCATAGGCCGACCTTGGAACTCGAGCCGGCATGGGTTTGGTCGGGAACCTCGGTGAGCCATGAGATTCACATGATAAGCTTGATCTATTGAGAGATCTTGCTTGGCATACTCGTGAAGTATCGCCTTATAAATGTCGTGCGAGCCCGAAGTGGTGTATGGTGGACGGATGAGAAGAAAGTGGTGATCTACGGTTTGGAAATATCAACCCGGTTGACGGAGAGTCATCGCGGGAAGATATACGAATGAACTGGCAAAGCAAGTGGAACTTAGCTCCTGAGAGCTACCATATCCTTGAATTGTTTCTGTTTACATTTTGTTGGCATTATTAATTACTTGCAAGTTATCACTTGAACTATTACTTGGGCTTGTTACCTGAACTATGTGCTTGCATGTGTGTTCTTGGCCTCACGAGCGTTTTGCTCACCCTGTAGATTTGTTTTCCTTAACAGGGATGAACTTGGAAGTGTACTGGAGAAACCCTCCTGACGTGCTTTTGTTTAGGATTTCTATTATATTTTGGCTATGCCCTTGGTTTTGGGTTGTACTTCTGGAATTGAAATGTAACTTTTGGGATTCGTGATGTATTTTGAACACCCGACGTGTTAGTTAATGGATGAATATTGTTAAACTTGAACGCTTCCACATTTACTGTATTTAAGTTATTTACGCGTGTTGTGTAGTTCGATAATAAGCTTGAATGGAATTGCTTGAGTTCTGGCGAGAGCTAGGCAGGCGTCCCGCGGATACCCTTTGGTTCGCCTTAGGGAGAAGTGGGGGCGTCACAGTAAAACCCTCACGTTTTCCTTAAAAATGCCCTTTTATTTGGAAATTATTCATTTATAATAGCCCTACTACTCAATCACCCCACAATAAGTGCAAATGAACCTAGAAAGTAGGGTTTCACTTTTCGATTTCAAGTTACAACGAATTAGGGTTTTCACGTTTTTCAGTAGTATGATTATTCGGTACCGAGTGAGGATCAAATTTGGTAGGTAAGAGTGACTTTTGGATGAGAAAATATTATATGATTAGAAGTGATAATAATAAGATAGTGATTAGAAGGTAAAAACCCTAGTATATGCGATTTAAGAAAATCGGACCGAACCGACGGGTATCGATCATTACCGATTGAACCCACCACTTGACCACCACTTCCTTACCAACACATACCCTTGATATTTTTGCAAAATATCCCCCCTCATCCTCAGCCATGTGACCGAAATATGTGGCCAAAATGCAAGGAAACGAAAGAGAAAATTTAGTTGGTCTTGGTGGTGACAAGTGTCACTCATCTATGGTGTCTTGACCAACCATTGTCTTGCCTTCTT
The DNA here is from genome assembly GCA_036785865.1 of Coffea canephora. Lineage (NCBI taxonomy): Eukaryota > Viridiplantae > Streptophyta > Magnoliopsida > Gentianales > Rubiaceae > Coffea > Coffea canephora. Next base: position 20,739,562 of record CM071916.1, read on the forward strand.
ATCTCTCATCTTGCTTCATTTTCCCTCATTTTTTTTCTGGTTTGGCCGAGAGCAACAAGAGAGAAAAGAGAGAGAGAGCTTCTTCAATTTTCCTTCATTTCTAGCTTGAATCTTGCAAACCTATCGGTTAAATTCCAAATTTCTCCACAAAAGTGAGTTGCTAAGCTAGTTTAAGGTGTTGAGTGGAGCTATTTGTGAAGAACAAGCTCTAGTTGTCTTGTTTCTTGGAGTTGCAAAGGTGAGGTGTTAAATATCTTCCCTCTTATGTTAATAACGATCAATTAAGGATTTCTAGTGGTAGAGCATGTCATTTTGTGGATTATTTTGTGACTTATGGTTGAGTTGTTCAAATTTTCCTATTTATTGAGGAATTTCCTGTTTTATATAGTATCTTGTGGTTGGCTATGGATTGATAGTTTTAAATGAGATAATTTGGAGCCCTATGTGGTTATTGTGGGTTCTTGTGGAAATTTCCAAATTTTGAGGGATTTTCCAGCTTTAGGGTTCCAAACAGGCCTGTTCTGTCCGGATTTATTTGGGCATGTTAGAGACCGAATCTGTGACGACCCCACTTCTCCCAAGGGCGAACCTAAGGGTATCGGCGGGCCGCCTGCCTAGCTCGCGCCAGGGCTCGAAACATAAAGCTAATAAAACTATATTAAACCACAAGAGAACTATTCATAATATATACCACCGCCAAAAGTTCTATTTACATCTTCAAAAGTATCGAGTCAAACCACTCTAATACACTATAACTACAATCAACAAAAGATAGACCCTAAGGAGGGTCCTTATACAAACCACCAAAACAAAAACAAACATACTAACTGTCCGACTATTACAATCAAACCTAACCATACTAGTGTATGTGCCAAAAATCCCCGTGTCGGCCCCTGCTAAGGAAAACAAAAGGAAAGGGGTAAGCTATATGCTTAGTAAGTAAACAGGGGCGAAAGCGTAAATTTCACGTAACAACAGTTACACAGTAAGAGTAAAGCAAAAGCAGAAAAGTAACATCACATAATAAGGATACAGGTGGCTCCAAAGCCAGATCGTTTGCCATGCGTGACCTCCTGCCGACACTCCGTCGACCACAAATAATGGTCCGTAGAACTTCACTTGTACTCCACCGTACACCTTATCACCCTCTCTGGCCAGACACCTCACAAACTTGCTCGAGCGAACGAAATTGAGCTTGGTTCACAAGTTCGGGTCACAAACTTGGCCCACATAATCGGTGAACCGGATTCACAAACTTGGTGACCTCAAACCAGGTTGGACTGACTTCGACCAAGCCCTAACCGGCTCGAATATTCCATCTAGGTCATGAGATCGGGTCTCAAACTCACAAACTTCACAAACTTCACAAAATTTCTCAAAAGTCACCCCGAGCCACAAGCTCAAGGGGTTTAGTTCCAAAATGATTCATATACATATGCCATGTACAAATATGTGCGTAAACTAGGATTTAGGTCGAGTGCGATAAAGTACACCCTCGCCTAGGTACCCTTTTGATATATATCGAAACACATAAGCAACTAACACATAAGAGCGGCCTGAATACTTACACAACGAACAAAAGAGTAAAAATTTGAAATTTGTGCCGCGAAGAGTAGCTAGTAGGCCCCACCGGCTCCACCTAACTCACCACCGTCTGAAATAGAAGATTGCGTCACATAATATCATAAACGGCTACTAACATACTTAAAACAAGCAAAACGGCAAAATCGGCACATACGAGTGCGGAAACGGCATACGGAAATCGGAAATGGTAACCTAATCGCTTTGCCATCAAAACTGTTTCGACTCTAATTGAGGCTACGAGTGTCAGATCAAGGTACATGAGATACCTTTACGAAGCTAAGAAGAAGGGTTACAATTTTCATGAAGACACCTCAATCTGGATCTAAATGGAAATAGGTCGAAAGTACAGAAAACTGTTCCAGGAATTCGCACTCTAGAGTAACGGACAGGGTATGTTTTCTGGACCGTAACTCCCAGCTCGCAAATCCAAATCAGGAAATTCCAAAGGCATTAGAAAGCTGAGACATAAGGATAAAACTTTGATGTTTTGGTCAAGACCTGAATCCACTCAGAACAGAACAAAATTTGAGTGTCAAAGTACCTATCAGAACTGTCCAGATACAAGGCAGTTCTGACGATCGATCTTGTTTGGTCATAACAGGAGCAACGGAACTCGGATTTCGACGTACTTTATACCGTTTCGAAGACAAAACCAAGATCTACATTTCTTATGAAGGAGTTGATACCCAGATCGTACGGGATCAAAACAGAAAAATGCACAGTCAGAGGCTGATTTCAAAACGTAGCACAAACTAATGTCTAAAATAGGCCTGAGTGTTTTGTCTATAACATAGGATACACTAATCCGTTTGACCTGAAATTTTACAGGCATAATCAAGACTTAAGGGGATACAATATTGAAGAAGGAAACTTTGTCCAGTTTTGAGTGTAACAGGGTCAAAAATGCAAGATACTATACCAGAATCGGAAAAACATATTCACGTAATGCATTCTGCTGCAAACAGCATAACTCAGCCTACTTAAGTCAAAATCCAGAAATTCTAGAGCCATCCGAAAGCTTAGAAACAGGGGTAAATTTCATCAGAAGACCTTAACAACCAATTCTGAAGCAATTCCAGCCAAAACAACCAATTACAGGCGCAATTCTTACATTCGGGTAAAACCAGGACAGCAAGGGTAATTTCGACTTTTCTCATTCTACGCTACTCCGATTGACCTGAAATTTTGTAGGCACCCTAAAATATTATTCTCTACAACTTTCATGTTTTAACCTAAAGCCAACTCGGCCTCTAACTATGTGCTACAGAACCGGACAGAATGAAGAACAATGAAACCCTAATTTCCCATTTTTCTTCCAAAACAGAAATTTCTTGCAATTATCCACTTTTCCCACCTCCTAGATCCCTTACATACCATTTCCAATCATCATACATAACCACACAATCATATTCATTTTAAAACAGAAAAATCCCCAATAATTACAAAACTTCATCAATTCAACCAAAAATCACAATATAATCCATAAAATTGCATCTTATACCATCACTAAGCATAAATTAAGCATCATTAGAGGGAGGAGAGTGGTTCTTCACAACTCACCTTAGAAACAAGAGAGAGATGGCAACAAGTCTTCTTAGCTTTCCAAACAACTCCACCAAACCCCACATAAACACTCACTTAAGGTTTTCTAGGGAGTAATTTGAAGATTAACCGGTTGGAATGAAAGATTGAGCAAGATTAGAGGCTAGAAAATTGAGAGCTTTTCCTTTCTTTTTCCTTGAGAAGAGCCGGCCAAGAAGAGCTTGAAATGAAGATGTTTTTGGTAATTTTTGGTTTATTTGGTCAATTGATAAGACCATGAATAGTGGTCATAAAGTTGACCCACTCAAATGGTGACACTTGTCACCTCATTAAATGCTTGCCTAACTTTTGTCTCTCTCACACCTATCCACTTAGTACTTCTAAATATCTCATAACACCCGGTAAATTAAACCCAGTATCCAAAACTTAACCTAACTGGCCGAATTTTTCCAAACTTACCGCACTAGTGGGTCCCACGTCCGATATACGTTCTTGATTTCTCAAAAACTAACCGATACTAGAAAAATCATCAAAAACCTATATTTACTCATCAAAATTATTTGGGGAAATTTTGTAATAAAGAAAATGTAGAAATGGCGGGCGATAAATAAAACTCCACTTAAGCTTTCTAATAAATTGTAACACTAGAGGTTTGCTAATCCAGAGTTTGCTAACCATTCCAAACTTGCTAAACCTTTGTAAACTAAAACGAATCCTATATTCACTTATACCAAAACACACACTAGAACACCGAATATAAATTATAGCTCGAACCTACGAATAATAATACCTAAACTAGGGTTTACTCATAAGCAAAGTTAGGGTTTTCAATCTTAACCGAGATTAGGGTTTTCTTCTTAGCCCTAACCCTAATATCAACTTACGAACTGACTGGGGCGTCACAATCTCCCCCACTTAGGACAATTTCGTCCTCGAAATTAATTCTTTGGTCAAAGCGTACCTTCAAAACCCGCCGAAGGGTCAGTCACCTCTTGTTGACCCATTGCATACACTCTTGCTGGCCCTTTGGGTCGATTTTCCCCTGCATTTGATGGCTTCGTTGTGGTCCCTTCAGTCGGTGGCTTGAGTCCTTCCTTCTGCATCTTAGGGCACCGAGCAATCAGATGTTCGGTGCTACCACATTTGAAGCATTTCCGTACCGAACTATTTTTCCAGCAATTTCCATCGGTGTGATTGCCCCCACAGAAACCACAGGTTGGCTTTGTGGCCGTACCTGACCCTCCACGCTGGGCATTCCTCTGGGGCTCTTGCACTATCTGACCTCGTCCAAAGTTGTTCAGAGTTCTTACAGGTCGTGGACCGTCTGCGCCTTTACTCGCCTTAGCGGGTGGCTCGTTTCGCGAGCTCTGTCCAACCGAGGAATCGTTCGAGCTGGGTTGCCTCCTTTTCCGGTCATGAAAGGCTTTAACCTATCCCCTGGCAGTCTCAATCCGCTGTGCTTTTTCTAGCGCCTGGCTAAAGGTGTCCAGCTGTGCGGCCGCTAGTGCTTCCTGGATCTCTACATTCAAGCCTTGGGTAAAACGGCGAATTCGCTTTTGCTCTGTTAGTACCAGCTCTGGGGCAAAGCGAGAGAGTTTAGTGAACTGAGTCTCATACTCCGCCACACTAGATGCCCCTTGACGCAGGCGGATAAAATCATCTTCCCGTTTTTCTTGCACAATGGGTGGTAAATATTTTTCATTAAACTCCCGTGTAAAGTTGATCCAGGTCCAGGGGGTTTGTTCGCGCTCCCACTTGGTTTTAATCACGTTCCACAAGGCTCGAGCGGCCCCTTCAAACTGAAAGACCGCAAAGGATATCTGCCGCTCCTCCGAATACCTAAGCGCGGCAAATATGTCTAACATACGATCCATCCAGTCCTCGGCTAGGTCAGGATTTGGTCCACCTATAAACTTAGGAGGTGCAAACTTTTGGAACCGTTCTAAAGCACGGTCCTCTCCTTCATGATTACCCGGATTATGTCCCGGATTATGTCCAAGATTCCCAATACTGCTCCCCTGGCCCTGTTGATTTGTCATTCGCTCTAGTAGATCGGCCATCCGCTGGATGGCTGTAGCGACTTGATCTGGCTCTTGTCCTTGTTCCCTTTCAGGGCTTTATGCTCGCCCTCTACCTCCACCTCGAGTACCGGAGGCCATTTAAGTGCAAAAGTCTATAGATCGGAACATTACATATACTTATTATCCAGACTATGAGCAAAAGTACGGACGTGAAGCGTATGCAGATAAGACACACAAAAGATAAGTTCAAAATGCTATGCAAATATATACATATATTTACAAAGTCACACCAAAAGATTTTACAGATTACCGACCTCTAGTCGGTACAAAACCCAGTATACACACGAGCACTCTGGCTCCAAAAATCTAGTCAGTCAACCAGATAACAAAAGAAATTGGCCATGCTAGTTCTAACAAAAGTAATCTGCCAGCTAAACAAAAATACCAAAGCGACCCTAAACGCCTCCCCTAGGCCCCAGGTTCCCAACGGAACCTAACGTGTCCACCTCGTCCATCCCCTCTGGACCGGTGGCTCGAGGCGGTGCCTCTGCGGCCATATCTAGGATGACCTCGCAGTCCATCAAAATGCTCCGAATCCTCTCCTTCAGCTGCCTTTTCATAGCGAAGAGGTGCTGATGAGTGTCCTGAAGCTGACGGCGTAAAGCGTCCGCCCTCTCCATCTCATCTTGGAGGCCCCGCTCCAAGGCCCTAATACGCAACTCCTGCCCATGGCCAACCTCTCTGGCCTCCTCTAGCTTACTAATCAGGCTACGTCGCTCATCGTCCACTGCCAGGACGACCTCGTCAGGATAGCTGTACATATACCAACACCTACAAGGTCGGTGTGACACCTGACCAAAAGTGGAGTACAAAGTGTAAGGCTCTCCAGGTCTCTGTCGATAACGGATCGCCCGCTTACGCAGCGCTCGATCCTCTGGGCCCCTCCTACTCGGAGGTCTCTGTCCCACGCCACTGGGTCCCGCACCACTCGAACTGCCCGGATACATACCTACAAAACATTAATTCGTCAGTTCACCGGCATTTCAGCTTAAAGTATATCATTCAGCTTAAAAGAATCAAATATGCCTAGTGCCTATCGCGTATGTCCCACTTGCCCAAATCCTCTAATCTAGGCGCTCTGATACCAACTGTGATGACCCCACTTCTCCCAAGGGCGAACCCAAGGGTATCGGCGGGCCGCCTGCCTAGCTCGCGCCAGGGCTCGAAACACAAAGCTAATAAAACTATATTAAACCACAAGAGAACTATTCATAATATATACCACCGCCAAAAGTTCTATTTACATCTTCAAAAGTATCGAGTCAAACCACTCTAATACACTATAACTACAATCAACAAAAGATAGACCCTAAGGAGGGTTCTTATACAAACCACCAAAACAAAAACAAACATACTAACTGTCCGACTATTACAATCAAACCTAACTATACTAGTGTATGTGCCAAAAATCCCCGTGTCGGCCCCTGCTAAGGAAAACAAAAGGAAAGGGGTAAGCTATATGCTTAGTAAGTAAACAGGGGCGAAAGCGTAAATTTCACGTAACAACAGTTACACAGTAAGAGTAAAGCAAAAGCAGAAAAGTAACATCACATAATAAGGATACAGGTGGCTCCAAAGCCAGATCGTTTGCCGTGCGTGACCTCCTGCCGACACTCCGTCGACCACAAATAATGGTCCGTAGAACTTCACTTGTACTCCACCGTACACCTTATCACCCTCTTTGGCCAGACACCTCACAAACTTGCTTGAGTGAACGAAATTGAGCTTGGTTCACAAGCTCGGGTCACAAACTTGGTCCACATAATCGGTGAACCGGATTCACAAACTTGGTGACCTCAAACCAGGTTGGACTGACTTCGACCAAGCCCTAACCGGCTCGAATAGTCCATCTAGGTCATGAGAGCGGGCCCCAAACTCACAAACTTCACAAACTTCACAAAATTTCTCAAAAGGGGTTTAGTTCCAAAATGATTCATATACATATGCCATGTACAAATATGTGCGTAAACTAGAGTTTAGGTCGAGTGCGATAAAGTACACCCTCGCCTAGGTACCCTTTTCATACATATCGAAACACATAAGCAACTAACACATAAGAGCGGTCTGAATACTTACACAACGAACAAAAGAGCAAAAATTCGAAATTTGTGCCGCGAAGAGTAGCTAGTAGGCCCCACCGGCTCCACCTAGCTCACCACTGTCTGAAATAGAAGATTGAGTCACATAATATCATAAACGGCTACTAATACACTTAAAACAAGCAAAACGGCAAAATCGGCACATACGAGTGCGGAAACGGCATACGGAAATCGGAAATGGTAACCTAATCGCTTTACCGTCAAAACTATTTTGAGTCTAATTGAGGCTACGAGTGTCAGATCAAGGTACATGAGATACCGTTACGAAGCTAAGAGGAAGGGTTACAATTTTCATGAAGACACCTCAATCCGGATCTAAATGAAAATAGGTCGAAAGTACAGAAAACCGTTCCAGGAATTCGCACTCTAGAGTAACGGACAGGGTATGTTTACTGGACCGTAAATCCCAGCTCACAAATCCAAAATAGGAAATTCTAAAGGCATTAGAAAGCTGAGACATAAGGCTAAAACTTTGATGTTTTGGTCAAGACCTGAATCCACTCAGAACAGAACGAAATTTGAGTGTCAAAGTACCCGTCAGAACTGTCCAGATACAAGGCAGTTCTGACGATCGATCTTGTTTTGGTCATAACAGGAGCTACGGACTCGGATTTCGACGTACATTATGCCGTTTTGAAACCAAAACCAAGATATACATTTCTTATGAAGGAGTTGACACCTAGATCGTATGGGATGAAAACGGAAAAACGCACGGTCAGAGGCTGATTTCAAAACGTAGCACAAACTAATGTCTAAAACAGGCCTGAGTGTTTTCTCTATAACTAAGGATACACTAATCCGTTTGACCTGAAATTTTATAGGCATAATCAGAACTTAAGGGGATACAATGTTGAAGAAGGTAACTTTGTCCAGTTTTGAGTGTAACAGGGTCAAAAATGAAAGATACTATACCAGAACCGGAAAAACAGATTCACATAACGCATTCTGCTGCAAACAGCATAACTCAGCGTACTTAAGTCCAAATCCAAAAATTCTAAAGCCATCCGAAAGCTTAGAAACAGGGATAAATTTCATCAGAAGGCCTTAACAACCAATTCCGAAGCAATTCCAGCCAAAACAACCAATTACAGGCGCAATTCTTACATTCGGGTAAAACCCGGACAGCAAGGGTAATTTTGACTTTTCTCATTCTACGCTACTCCGATTGATCTGAAATTTTGTAGGCACCTCTAAAATATCATTATATACAACTTTCATGTTTTAACCTAAGGCCAAATTGGCCTCTAACTATGTGCTACAGAACCAGACAGAATGAAGAACAATGAAACCCTAATTTCCCATTTTTCTTCCAAAACAGAAATTTCTTGCAATTATCCACTTTTCCCACCTCCTAGATCCCTTACATATCATTTTCAATCATCATACATAACCACACAATCATATTCATTTTAAAACAGAAAAATTCCCAATAATTATAAAACTTCATCAATTCAACCAAAAATCACAATATAATCCATAAAATTGCATCTTATACCATCACTAAGCATAAATTAAGCATCATTAGAGCGAGGAGAGTGGTTCTTCACAACTCACCTTAGAAACAAGAGAGAGAGAGCAACAAGTCTTCTTAGCATTCCAAACAACTCCACCAAACCCCACACAAACACTCACTTAAGGTTTTCTATGGAGTAATTTGAAGATTAACCGGTTGGAATGAAAGATTGAGCAAGATTAGAGGCTAGAAGATTGAGAGCTTTTCCTTTCTTTTTCCTTGAGAAGAGCCGGCCAAGAAGAGCTTGAAATGAAGATGTTTTTGGTAATTTTTGGTTTATTTGGTCAATTGGTAAGACCATGAATAGTGGTCATAAAGTTGACCCACTCAAATGGTGACACTTGTCACCTCATTAAATGCTTGCCTAACTTTTGTCTCTCTCACACCTATCCATTTAGTATCTCTAAATATCTCATAACACCCGGTAAATTAAACCCAGTATCCAAAACTTAACCTAACTGACCGAATTTTTTCGAACTTACCGCACTAGTGGGTCCCACGTCCGATATACGTTCTTAATTTCTCAAAAACTAATCGATACTAGAAAAATCATCAAAAACCTATATTTACTCATCAAAATTATCTGGGAAAATTTTGTAATAAAGAAAATGTAGAAAAGGCGGGCGATAAATAAAACTCCACTTAAGCTTTCTAATAAATTGTAACACTAGAGGTTTGCTAATCCAGAGTTTGCTAACCATTCCAAACTTGCTAAACCTTTGTAAACTAAAACGAATCCTATATTTACTTATACCAAAACACACATAGAACACCGAATATAAATTATAGCTCGAACCTACGAATAATAATTCCTAAACTAGGGTTTACTCATAAGCAAAGTTAGGGTTTTCAATCTTAACCGAGATTAGGGTTTTCTTCTTAGCCCTAACCCTAATATAAACTTACGAACTGACTGGGGCCTCATAGAATCGACCTTTTTCCAAAACATGAAAGTTGTTGGTAATTGAGTTAGCTAGCTACCTGTAAAATTTTAGCTCAATTGGACCACTGTATCCTGTGAAAAGATCGAAATACCCCTGCTGCCCTGTTTCTGTCCTGAACTGATAATCAGCTTATGTAATTGGTTAGTTTGACCAGGAATAGTACCGAATTGGTTGTTGATGTCTTCTTAAGAATTTTAGCTTTGTATCTTAGCTTTCAAATGGCTTTGGAATTACCTGAATTGGAGTCGTGTGTACTGAGATATGAGTGAATGAATCAGGACTGCTAGTTGAATTCCACAGTGAGCTTCGAACTGGAAAATCTGGAGTTGTTTTGGTAAATTTGATCTAGTTAGGGTGAGAACTGGATTGAGTGGCCTGCATCAAAGTTGTAGAAATTTGTCTTAGCTTCGAAACGGTATAAATTGCATCCCAATCCGATAAGCATAGCCATAGTTGTGTCCATTACGTAAAACAACGCCAAATCTATTTTTTGTTTTCTGACTTAAACTTCATTTCCGGACTTTTCCTAGCTTGAATTTGTACTTGTATTACCTCGAGCCTATTGAATGGCTATTGAAATGAGATTATTTTGTGTCACTTTAGGTTTGATTGAGGAAAAGAATGAAGCCATAAATGGCTGAAAAATAGCAAAATACAAAGAGCGTGCTGCCCAAATTTACGCTCAAGGGTTAGGCAGCCATACTTGCAACTTGAGTAAGGGTTAAGGGCGATTACCACTTGAACTATCTAGGATATTTGCGTCTTCTTTTACCGAGGTATATAAGTAAGGACTAGGCCGAACTTGTACCCTTAAGAAATGAAATAATGACTACTAGGAATACGTTTTCCTTGTACTTTCGACTCAAATGGCATTTCCAAGTATAAATGTTACAAAGTTATATAGTTTGGAAAGCGAGCGAGTGTTTCACAAATATTCTCCAAGTGAATTTCAATTTTTTGATCCTTATTGAACGAAACGTCTAAGTTTCGAACCTTAGTCGATTTTCAAAGTTCTTAAACTGAGTTTTATCGCAGATTTGGACTCCGAACCCGGAGTACAACCTGAAAGTGACCAGTAAAGGCACTATATCTTTTGGTGAGTGCTTTCAAATACCGAATTGAACTTGATACTTGTATTGGATACATGACCAATGTGATTACATGTTATATACGTGAATTGTTAGGGCAAGAGTGTACTTTATCGCACTTGCTCTTATGTGATATATACTTGTTTATTGTTGCAATTGACTTGATATATTTGTTTATGATGTGCGCACTTCCTGGAATTCCAGAAACCCTGTGGCGAGTTACTCAAGTCGAGCCAGCAAGGGCTTGGTCGATTGGGTAACGAACCCTATGTCTCTTGTTTTGTCGAGTGGAGTGATATCTTCTCGACTAATCGGTATACTCGAGTATTACCACCCGTGTTTATTGAGGATTTTGGGCCCAGTAAGAGCTGTGAATGGTGGACGGAGAGTAGTGTAAGTGGTGCTCTACTGGATTGGTTACTTACTTGAAGGTTGACAGAGTGTTAACTATTACTTGATCAAGTTCTGGTGATGCAATGGGAATTTGGCTCCTGAGAGCCATTCGTATCCTTATACTTTGGAATGATTATTGTTTATTGGATTATTGTTTCTTCTGAAAAACTTTTATACTCGTTCACTTTGAAATTTGCTACTTGAAGTGTTATTGTTCACTCTTATGAACTTTTGATGCCATTAACTTGCTACGTTGATATTCGTACTTTTAAAATGGTTAATTTCTTATTTGGAACCTCACTGGGCTTTTAGCTCATTCCACGCCATTTGTTTTCCTTACAGGGGGTACGCGCAAGGCATGAGACATGTACAGACTAGCGTAGTCTAGTTGTTTTGAGTTTTGCTTTTGTACTCATGCTAGTACCTAACTAGGGTTGATTGTACTCGAAATATAAACACTTTGAAGTTTTTTTTGTGTGTAGAAATTTTGTATCTGGATTTGAGCATCAATGTATATATTAAGTTGAAGTGGATATGTTATTCATTTTCTATGGATGCACGTTATTTTGCTTGAGTTGTGAGTGAGTGCGTGAGTGAGTCCTGGCAAGAGTTGGGCAGGCAGTCCGCCGAACCCTTTGGTTCGCCTTAGGGGAAGGTGGGGCCGTCACAGGATAGGGAGGTGGGATGGTAGTTTAAGACATGAATGAGAACATAAACCTTGAATTCATCAATTTCCAGCATTAATTCCTTGAACTACCCTGTTCTGACCAGTTTCATTCGCCCATGATGGAGGCCAAATTAGGCTTAGGTTAAAACATGAAAGTGGTAGGAATGATGTTATATATCTGCCTGTAAAATTTCAGATTGATCGGAGCACTGTATCATGTGAAATGACCGAAATACCCCTTACTGCCAAAAGCCTCATTTCCTGGACAGTTTTGAGATTTCACAAGTTTGGCTTCATTTTTCACCTTGATCCGTATCAAATCACCCTTTGGTAAAAACACAAAACTTTTATCCCTATGTTTCAGCTTTCCAACGCATCTGAAAACGCCTCAAACGGAATTGTGTAGCTTGAGTTATTGCCGTTTGAATTCAATACTGACAACCCGACTGACCATGAACTTCTGGTTCTTTAAATTTGCAAATTTGACCAATATTAACTATGAACTGGGTTAAGTTGTCCCATAAAAGTTGTAACTCTTTGTCTTAGCTTCGAAATGGTATAAGGTGCACCCCAATCCGATAAACGTAGCTCTATTTGTGGCCAAAATTCTATAAGATGTCAAATTTGCTGTTTAGCTTTTTGTCTTCAAAACTGATTTCCAATTGTATTATTACACTTGTGTTGTAATTGGATGATTTTGGAGCCTAATTGAAGGGCTATGTTAGTAACATTACTTGTGTGTGATTGTGGGGCTGAATTGAGAAAACAATGAAGGTAAACCCAAAGGGCGTGCTGTCCAAATTTTCACTCGAGAACTAGGTAGAGATACTCGCGACTTGAGTAAGGATTTGAGGATGAATCTAACTCAAATTGTCTAGGTTGTTCGAGTCCCCTTTTGTGGAGGTATATAAGTGGAATTCGGCCGAAACTTGTACCCTTGGAAAAATGAAATTTACGACTAATAGAAATACGTTTTTCTCGTTTCTTCGACTCAAATGCTATTTCAATGTATAATTGCTTCAAATTTCATAGTTTGATGAGCGAGCAAGAGTTTTGAACCTTAGTTAATTTTCAAATCTGTTAAACAATGTTTTCTCACAGATTTGGACTCCAAACACGGAGTAATACCCGAACGTGACCTGTAAAGGCATTATATCTTTTGGTGAGTGCTTTCAAATATCTGATTGCACGTGATACTTGTGTTTAATACTTGAATAATGTGATTACATGATATTTGAGTGGATTGATAGGGCAAGCGTGTACTTTATTGCACTTGCCCTAATGTTATTTGTTCTTGTTCATTGATTTTGTAAGGCCCGAAGACAACCTCTTTTCTAGGCGACCACACAATTGGAGCAATTGATGAGAAAGCACAAGTGCTTATGAGTAAAAGAAATAAACAATTTAAAGATCACAAACATAACAATAAATAAATAAAAAGGAAAGAATTGCAAACCAATTAACTACCCAGCTCCTCTTGAGCTTGTAGATTAATTCAAATAAACTTCTTCAAATTGATAAATTACAATCACTCTTGCGTACAAAGGAAGGTTCACCTCCTCCTTGCCCCGAACACCATTTGGTCAAGCCAGGAAGTTTTACTATCTCTCAGGACAACCCTCACAGAGCTACACTCATGAAGTATTCATTCACAAATGAAAAGCTTACAATGAACCTCACACCACTAAGACTACAAATCTTCTTTTAAGAATATTTTCTCACTAAAATCACTCTAGATCTTTTGTATCTTCAGTGTACAAAAGTTGTTTGAAGTATCTGACCAACCACTATTTATATAGGATCAAGAAAGTGCTTCATTAATGGTTCCAACGGATAGAAAGTAGCTAAAGATTCAGCTAGCCGTTGGAGTGTCGAACGTCCGATAGCCCTGTTTTATGCGTCCGATAGCAGGCAGTGAGTTTAAGAGATTTTCTTCAATTCTTTCGGACGTCCGGTGCAAGATTTTTGTGCGTCCGACAGCAAACAAAGAGATTTGAGAAATTATCTTGTTTCTATCGGACGTCCGGTAAAGACATATTCAGCGTCAGATAGTTTTGTCGACTTCGAAGGATCCTATCGGACGTCCAAAGCATGCGTCCGAAGTTGTGCAATGATTATCGGACGTCCGGTACTGTCTTCTTGAGCGTCCGACAGGTTCAGCATACTCTATCTTTTTCAAATGTGCTTAATTTTTGAACCTGATTTATTGCATTACTGAAAAAGCCTTTGAGGAGATGTTAGTAACATCCATTTGTTTTGTAATCATCAAAAGTTAGGGACCAAGGTCAACATTCTCCCCCTTTTTGATGATGGCAAAACAATAGATGGAAAAAAAGAAAAAAATTGAGCATATAAGCATAAGCTCCCCCTCACATAATGCATCTAAACTTATGAATTCAGAATAACTTCCCCTTATACATAGCATCCATATCTCCCCCTTTTTGTCATCATATGGTGAGAGTAAAAATCTCATACCGCAATCCAGCAACAATAACAGGGAATCAAACATTCAAAACAAAAACAGAGAAATTATACCAGAAATCAGCAATTACCAACATACTAACATATCACAGAGAGTTTAACTAAATAAATCATCATTAGATCAGAATTATTCTTTTTCTCCCTTTTTGACATCATATAAATTCAGTAATATTCAAAAACATCAAGAAAAAACTCAGTGCTAAGCACCAAAAACTTCAAAAAAGAATTACAGAAAAGCATTATGAACAAGAATCTCACCAATCTTATCAATATCTCCTACTTGTTAGAGTTAGCATCATGTCTAACTATCCACATGCATTTCATGCCTTTTTTTTATATTCTTTCTCACATAGCAATCACTTTTCATGTGACCTTTTTGACAATAGAAATTACACATAATCAAGAAGTTATTTACATGAACAGGTTTAATAAATCTTACTTGTCTTCTCTTATAATTAGCAAATTCGTTGGAATTAGAATTCAACCTATTCTTTTGAAAACAGACTTGTTTCTTGTGTTTAAGCAACTCATTTAGACCATCCATTCTTCTTTTCAAATCACATTGTTCCTTTTTGAACAATTCACAAAGCTTTATTTTTCTATCAAGCTCAAAATGTAAAGCAGTCTCACTCTTTTTGAAGTAATCATTTTCAGCTTTCAACTTTTTATTTTGTTGAAAAAGATTTGCATTATCTCGAAACAAAAAGCTAATTTTCTGTTTTAACTCTTTGTTTCTAGCATAGGATTCTTTCAAGTTATCATGCAATTTTATAATGAAAGATTTAAAATCATCATCAGTTTCATCATCACTTTCAAATTGAGAGTTACAAGATGTTACCTCATCATCTCCAATGCCCATAAAAGTCAATTGAGCAGATTCTTCATCCTCTTCAATTTCACCATCGGAGTTGCACTCATTCCATGTGAATTGAAATTTGTTGAATCTTAGTTTTCTTCATTCTTTCTTCTTCATCACTGGACACTCACTTGCATAGTGTCCAGGTTGGCCGTAATCAAAGCACTTATCAGTTTGTTTTTTGTTGAACTCTAGTTTCCCTTTGTTTCTCAAGTTGTTGGACTGATTCGGGAAGGAGTTGCTAGGTCCATCTTTTCTAAATTTCCTCTTGTTGAATATTCTTTTGAAGTCTCGTGTGATGAGTGCAATATCACTATCATCACCTTCCATGTCATCTTCACTTACGGAGGCTGTATCATTTTCATCTTGTGAAGCCTTCAGAGCAATATTCTTTCTCACTTTTGTATCTTCTTCTTCTTGCACCTTGGACTTGAGTTTTAGCTCATAAGAAGTCAGTGAATTAATGAGAGATTCAATAGGCAAGGTATTTAGATTTTTGGCTTCCTCAATGGCAGTCACTTTACTCTCCCAATCCTTCGATAAAGCATTTAGAATTTTTCTATTTTTCTCACCTAAAGAGTATTCCTTTTCCACCACCTCCAAATCCTTAATAAGGTCATTGAATCTACAATACATCTCATCAATGTTTTCATGAGGTTGCATCTTGAAGGATTCATACTTTGTAACTAGAATGGGCTTCTTTTGTTCTCTAAGATTCTCTCTACCTTCATGAATTTCTCTTAGTTTATCCCAAATTTCCTTGGCTGACTTACAGCCTTTGACTCTAATAGATTCATTTGAGTCTAAAGCACAATATAACACATTCATGGCTTTTGCATTTAATGTGAGGTGAGCTCTATCCGCAGCAGTCAGTTCACTTCTTGTTTTTGATCTAGATCTCTGAGTATTTTCATCTATAAGAGAGGTATCATATGGACATTCACTAATTATAAACCACAATTCAATATCAATAGATTGCAAAAAAATAATCTTTCTTTCTTTTCAACTCACATAATTTGACCCATTAAACATAGGTGGTCTAATGACAGAATGTCCTTCAAAAAACATAGCATTATTGGTTGTCATCTTTACTCCAAAGCCGATTGAGTTTAATCTCTAGGAGACCAAGCTCTGATACCAATTGTAAGGCCCGAAGACAGCCTCTTTTCTAGGCGACCACACAATTGGAGCAATTGATGAGAAAGCACAATTGCTTATAAGTAGAAGAGATAAACAATTTAAAGATCACAAACATAACAATAAATAAATAAAAAGGAAAGAATTGCAAACCAATTTGTGACGGCCCCACCTCCCCCTAGGGCGTACCCCAGGGTTCGGCGGGTCACCTGCCCAACTCTCGCCGGGACTCAGTCGTTCACTACAATCCTCAAATGAATTACAATATAAATCTCAAATATTACATCAAATTCTCCAATAATTACATGTCATAAGCGAAGCGGAAACGATTCCCAACTATACATCAAATGATTCCAAATCCAAACTATACATGATATCAGCCATCCAATCACTGGAATAAGTACTACAAGTCCTTCCTTCGCCTTGAGCCCTGTGGGGGGAAAAATAGTTTTGGGGTGAGCTAGAAGCTCAGCGAGTAACCATCAAATCAGTAATCAAATCGGTTTCATAATAGTTCATTCCAATGATGTCATATATTAATGATGTCATAAATCAAATGATAGGTCCAGAAACAACTACAACATTTGCAAAACAGTCAATATGGAGTATCAATAATTCAAGAAACATTTACAATGGAAAGCGATAGTAACATTCATGAAAAGATACGCTCGTTCTCCTGACATTTCCTCCTTCCTTCAAACTTTTGAAAAATGCATTTTCTTTTCTTTTATAAATAAACCCCTCGCTCATTTGGTCATTCGTTTCATTCATCAGACTCCACCAACCTCCACCAACCTACAAAGGTAATATTCGAGTATACCAAGCATTCACCCAAATTCCTAATCGCCCGATCGAGACCGTTTCTGGCTCGAGACGACCGGTAACAAGGGGCAATAGCCAGTTCAGCCCAAAAGGCTTACATCATGCGCAACTAGCATTTCAATAATTAAATCCTTGAAAATTACACAGTTATTTAGGTCGAGTGCGATAATGTGACAGCCCCACCTCTCCCTAGGGCAAACCCTAGGATATCAGCGGACTGCCTGCCCAGCTCTCGCCAGGACTCAGTCGTTCAAAGTACTAATATCATCAATGAAATGAATGTAACATTTGACAATGCAGGGGATTGAAACACTAACTCAAACATAATCACTAATCCAACAATTCAGCTTAGTACACATATCATCGCATGCCAACTTACCACGCTTCACTCAAAATTACATAATACAAATCACCCTTAAGAATTTAAGCTTACAAGTTTGCTTAAACGAAAGTTACAACCTCACAACGCAAGAACGGCAAAATAAAGCTAAGAAATCTCTCGATCAAATCCCTTCCCGATCTGTTAAGGAAAACAAAGGGAATGGGGTGAGCTAAAGCCCAGTGAGGTTCCAGGTAAACAAGTAAACACATAGCCACATAAAATCACAAAATAACCAACTAAACACCGTACAGTAAAATAACAGTTTAATCACAGTTCAATTCAAGGATACGGGTGGCTTTCAAAAGCCAAAGGTCCACTTGAGCTTGATCATAATTGCCTCCTATTGACACTCCGTCAACACTTGTAACAGTATATAGGTCCGTAGCACACCACTTTCACCAGTCTCCGTCCACCAAACAACCCCCCACCGGACCCGCACTCCATAAACAGTAGTTTGGTAATACTCGAGTATACCAGGAATCCGAGTTTCCAATGCTCAAGGATTCCAATGAAACAGTATCAAGCCGAGGATTTTATCACTAGTGGTGCTGGACAACACAACAAGCAAGCACAACGGCTATGCTTCACCAGGGACCTCCAAGCAAGATTCGATTTCCAGTGAACAGTAAACAGTCCTCAAGGTTTATCGGCCTTCTCGACCAAGCCCTTGCTGACTCGATACAACCGACTCACCTATGAGGTTGGGTACCCAAACAGTAATAGTAATTGGTGGAATGTCATCCACGAAACTTAAGCACAGTCATGTATAGCAATATCTCATTTCATGTTAATTCATTCAGTAAGTAGAGCCTCAGTGAAAAGAAAAATAACCAGGAAGGTCGAGTGCGATAAAGTACACACTCGCCTCAATTTTAATTAAAACAGTGTTTGGCTCAATCAATAACAATTCAATACTTTCCAGTACACCAATATTTCACATAACAAGTAGCAGGTAGTGGAACACTCACCTGTCAAGCAAAAGTAATAATCGACGTCAAACGTCTCAGTTACGATCACCGTCGTTGCCCAAACCTAGGTCAACGAGTGAAAACATTAATGATTGGATTCGTTCCCTACTAAAGTATAGGTTCAGTAAGAGGCCAAGTGAGTAGCTTAAGTTACTTAATCCGGCATGCAAATAGGGTCTAAACCACGGTGAAAGTTCATGGAAAACAAGTCTAGTATGTACATAAAAGTTTGGCAAGAGAAAAGTTTCACTAAAGCTCAAAGACTTCATTACGGGTTAAACTATCTCGCCCGGTCAGCCTCGGGAAATGGTCATTTCTCATTGTGGGAAAGTTGGAATTAGGTTCCGTCAGTTGCATTGGAAACTAGGCTCATAAGGCTAAATTTGTCTAGAAGAAACCATTTCCAAAATCCCAACATAAGTGGCTCAAAATTAAGAAACCAAAAGAAATTTCTGGACTGCCTTGGATGAACAGTACCGCACGGGTAGCCGACTTCCACGACTTGCCACAAATTGCTCGGGACGAACCAGAACATGAGCCAGGTACCATTTTAAAGCTCTAAGAGTCTATTTTCCAATGCCACAAATGGTACTCAATTCAGATCAGTGAGTAAAACGTTATAGCCTTTACAACATGGCTGGACAGAAAGTTTCTGGACCTAGTCTAGTTTTGTCCCTTTGCTTGCAACTCAAAATTTACTCAACCAAATTGGCTAATTTTTTGTAGACAACCTCTAGACACATAACCCAACATATATCACTCACATTTGTAGCCAAAATATGCATGAAACATCAGGGCAAAATTCGGACAGCAAGCTGGACAAATTTCGGTCAGCACACTTAATTCTTTCCCAACTTTCACTCTTCTCATTATTTTCACTTTTTGCATATCCCAAGTATTACATCTGACCATATAGGGTTTTAAAGCATATCAATATCTCATAAACATACATGAATAAGGGTTGAACATTTCATCAAACACTTGGTGTGCATACTAACAATTCATCCACTACTTGTTTAATTCAAGGGGTTAACTACTAATTCCAACCACAACAACTTGCAATTCATGATTAGAGCTTATAGTAGGTGATCTAACACATAAAACCCCCAAATTAAAGAGTACTTACCTTACTTACAAGGTGTTCAAATCACCAAGAAATCCACCAAGTAGAGGCTCCAAGGTTGGGATTCAACACTAAAAACAAAGAAAGCTTCCTTGCAAACCCTAAATTCCTCTCTTGAATTTTGGTCTTTGATTTGTTTAGGTAAGAAAACCTGATTTGGGAGCTCTCTCTCTCTCTCTTCCTTGAGCTGAAATTCGGCCAACATGAGAAGAAAAGAAAGGGTTTGCTAAGTTTTTATTTTGTCTCTTAATCCTTAGTCAACAAGTCTATGGTCAAGGTTTTGCCACATGGCCCTTTTCTTAACCAAACCTTTCTTAATCTTTGACTAATGGTCTACTTAACTTTCCAAATGTACCAATACATGATTAACATCTCTCATCACTCACATAACTTGCTACCACTAACAAAAGAACACTTGGACAAACACAAGTGGTGCATTAATTTAATATAGCTCAAGAAAATATTCTTACTTCAAGTAAAATAAAATGGAACATTATACATGGAAATTATTGTAACATGTAGAAAATATTTTATAAGGGCATATAATAAATGGTCTAGATCTTATAATAAGGCATGTAAATAAGAAAGTTGTGTTTTAAAGTGAGGGTCAATACAAGGGATTTGTTATAACACATTGTGAAATATAATGTTAGGGCATATAAGAGGTGGTTTAAATCTTGGTGCAAGGCATGTAGTTTGGAAAAATTGTATTTTAAAAATGAGGGTTCTCACAGATAAAGTACACACTCGCCTAGAAAGCTCGTTTTGGAAATCATTCAAAGCACTTAACACGTTATCAATCAATAATAACAAGCCAATAAATCAAGGAATACAGCAACAAGGAATACAGCAACAAGGAACACTCATATGCAAGCACGCATGATATGCAAGAAAACAGTTCAAAAGTAACTTTGGAAACATTTTAAAGGTAAATAATGCAAGAAAACGGTTCAAAAGTAACTGTGGAAACAGTTCAAAAGTAAATAATGCAGGAAACGGTTCATAAATAACTTTAGAAATAGTTTGAGGTCACTCACCTCCATGGCTCAGAAACCATCCATCATATATCATTGCCTTGCTCAAATCCAAGTCTTAGATCACAAACTCAATGCAAACAAGTCCTTTAAAAGTTCGGACAGCACTTCCCCTAAATTTGCTTACTTTCCCAGCCATCATGGCTTCATTATTTCTTCAGCCAGTCCCAATGGTACACACACAACAACAAGTTCATCCAATAGCCATTCAGCAAGCTCCAAGTAGTACGAGTACAATTGAAGCTAGGGAAAAGTTCGGAAATGAAAGTTAAGCTCAAAACCAGAAAAATAGTTTTGACGTCATTTTGCGGTAATAGTACAAAAGGCGCTACGATTGTCAGATGAAAGTACAAGATACACCGTTTCGAAGCTAAGAGATAAGGTTACAATATTGTAGAAGGTCACTCAACCCAGTTTCGAGTGTAACCAGGTCAAAAATGCAGGATACCATACCAGAATCACAAAAATAGATTCACAAAACGCATTCTAGCGGAAACATCATAAATCAGGCTATCCAAGTCCAAATCCAGAAATTCCAAAACCAGCTGAAAGCTAAGAAACAGGGCTAAATTGCATCAGAAGGCCTCAACAACTAATTCGGAAGCAATTCCAGCCAAAACAACCAATTACAGACGCACTTCTCAATTTCGGGTAAAACCAGAACAGCAATAGTAATTTCGACTTTTCTCATTTCACACTACTCTGATTGACCTGAAATTTTGTAGGTACCTCTAAAATGTCATTCCCTACAACTTTCATGTTTTAAGCAAAGGCCAATTCGGCCTCTATCTAGGACCTAAAAATTCGGACAGAATGTTCATCACAAAACCCTGATTTTCTGAAATTTCTTCCAAAACAGAAATTGATTGCAATTAATCACTTTTCCACCTCATAGAGTCCTTAAACATCATTTCCAATCATCATATATAGCCACACAAGCATGTTCATATGAAAACAGAAAAATCCCCAATAATTATAAAACTTCACCAATTCAACCAAAATCAAGATTTAATCCATAAATTTGCATCTTATACAACCACCAAACATGATTTGAACATCATTAGAGGAAGGAGAGGGGTTCTTCACAACTCACTTTAGGAATACAAGAAAGAGAGCAATTAATCACCTTAGCTTTCCAAACAACTTCACAAAACACCTCAAGACCACTTAGCAAAGAGATTTTATGGAAAGATTTGGAGTTTTATTGGTTGGATTTGAAGATTGAGCAAGAAATAGAAGGAAGAAATTGAGAGCTTTTCTTTCTTTCTTGAGCAAGAACATTCGGCCAAGAAGCTTGCAAAATGAAGCTTATTTTGATCAATTTTTTTGTATTTATTTGGTAAAGGTAAAGGTAAAGTCAAATGGTCAAAGTCCAAGATTAAATCACAAGGTGACACTTGTCACCTTTTAGTTCAAAACTTATCTTTTTGTCTCTCCACTACAAATATCTTAACACCTTGTAAAATAATATCACCTAATACAAAATTCCAACAAGTTGTCAAAAAAATATAATGCATTTACCGCACTTGCGGGTCCCACATTCAAAATACGCTCTTAATTTCTCAAAAACTAACCGATACTAGAAAAATCATTTTAAAACTATCCTTGCTCATAAACTTTATGTGGGGAATTTTTCTAATCAAGAAAATGTAGAAAAGGCGGACGATTAAAAAAATAAACCCTAGAAAATTAGAAAATTTTCGGGTTCTCAAACTCATTTTTTTTTTCGGGGCGTCACACAATTAACTACCCAACTTGTAGATTAATTCAAATAAGCTTCTTCAAATGGATGAATTACAATCATTCTTGCGTACAAAGGAAGGTTCACCTCCTCCTTGCCCCGAACACTACTCGGTCAACCCAGAAAGTTTTACTATCCCTCAGGACAACCTTCACAGAGCTACACTCATGAAGTATTCACTCACAAATGAAACGCTTACAATGAACCTCACACCACTAAGACTACGAATCTTTTTTGAAGAGTATTTTCTCACTAAAATCACTCTAAATCTTTTGTATCTTCAGTGTGCAAAAGTTGTTTGAAGTATCTGATCAACCACTATTCATATAGGATCAAGAAAGTGCTTCATTAATGTTTCCAACGGATAGAAAGTAGCTGAAGAGTCAGCTAACCGTTGGAGTGTCGGACGTCCGATAGCCTTGTTTTATGCGTTCGACAGCAGGCAGTGAGTTTAAGAGATTTTCTTCAATTCTTTCGGACGTCCGGTGCAAGTTTTTTGTGCGTCCGACAGTAAACAAAGAGATTTGAGAAATTATCTTGTTTCTATCGGACGTCCGGTAGAGACATATTCAGCGTCCGATAGTTTTGTCGACTTCGAAGGATCCTATCGGATGTCCGAAGCATGCGTCCGAAGTTGTGCAATGATTATCGGACGTCCAGTACTGTCTTCTTGAGCGTCCGACAGGTTCAGCATACTCTATCTTTTTCAAATGTACTTAATCTTTGAACCTGATTTATTTCATTACTGAAAAAGCCTTTGAGGAGATGTTAGCAACATCCATTTGTTTTGTAATCATCAAAATTTAGGGACCAAGGTCAACAGATTTCAATGGAAGTGATATACATGCATATGAACTGTATCTTATCTGGAATTCCAGAAACCTTGTGACTAGTTAATCGAGTTGAGCCGGCAAGGGCCTGGTCGATTAGATAACGAATCCTGGGTAGTTAGTGATGTCGAAGTGGAGTGTTATCTCCTCGACGAATCAGTATACTCGAGTATTACCACCAGTGTTTATCTTGGAGTTCGGGCACGGTAAGGGGTTTGGTTGGTGAACAGAGATTGGAGTTAAGTGGTGTACTACTGGACTAATTACCTTATTTGAATGTTGACGGAGTGTCAACTACTGTTTGATCAAGCTATGGTGGAACTAGTTTACCCAGGCAACTGTATCCTTTTACGTGAAATACTGATTATGAAATGTTGGCTGTACAAGTGTATTGCTCATTTTCTTGACTTGTTATGTTCGCTATTTCACTACTATATTACATTTACCTTTAATTAATAGTCAATTTGCTATTTGGAGTATCACTGAGTTATAACTCACTCCGTTAGTTTTATTTTTCTTACAGGGGGCATGAGCAAGGCGTGAGACGTGTACAGACTAGCGTAGTCTAGTTGTTTTGAATTTTGAAATTGTACTCACACTAGCACCTGACTAGGGTTGTTTGTACTTGGATTGTAAACTCGTTAATGTATTTGGGCCTGTATGAGTCTTGTAGTTGGATTTGAACATCAATGTATATATCAAGTTTGAATTTGTTGTGTTATTTAGTTTCTATGGATGTAAGTTATTATCTCGAGATACGAGTGAGTGAGTTCTGGCGAGAGCTAGGCAGGCGACTCGCTAAACCCTAGGGTACGTCCTAAGGGGAGGTGGTATCGTCACAACTTCACTGAGTTTTGCCTCACTCTATTAATTTTTGTTTTCCTGACAGGGGTTACGAGCATAGGCGTGAAGTTGGAAAGGCTAGTTTTGTCTAGCGTTTTAACTTTTGTAATTCTACTAGCGTTAGTGCTCGATTAGGGTTAGAAGTGCAACTAGAACTTGAATCTCTTGTTATATCCGGATATGTATGAATGGTTGAGATAGCAATGAATGTTAATGTACGTTCCAAGTTTGGGAACTGTAGTTTCCTTTACTTTTGAAGTTGCAACTTATTTTCTTGAAGTGAGTGAATGAGTCCTAGCGAGAGTTGGGCAGATGGTCCGCTAAATCTTGGAGTACGCCTTAGGGGGAGGTAGGGTCCTCATAGTGTGCAAAGGGGTTTTTGTGAAAAAAAAAAATTTATTAGGAGATCTTTAATGAAAGGAAAGATATTTTGGTGGAAATGCTTGTGATTTTGCCATTTGTTAAACATCTATAGAAGGCCTTGACCAAGGTCAAACTTTTTCAAACCAACCAAGTGTTATTTCACTAGAATCTTCCTCTTGCTTCTTTGGGTCTCCTCTTGGACGAAAATTAGAGAGAAAAGAGTGAGTAAAACATAACTTCTAGTTTTGAGTTTCTTGTCCAACTTAGTGAGGAAGAAAAAAAAAAGAGAGGAAAACATCTTGCACTCCACAAATCTTTGAATCAAGTTTGGAGGGAAGTTCTTGGAGTGAGAAACTTGTGATCATTTATGGGTTAGTCACCATTTTTTTGGAGAAAAGAGTAAACTTGCTAGAAAACCTATCCTTTGTTTCTTATATTTCATATATGGTGCATTTACAGTATAAATGAAGGAGTTTATGGAGGGTTTCCTTTAGTTTTCAAGTTGGTAGTTAAATTTCCAGCTTGTGTTGCTATTTTCCAGCTTTGTGTTATATTTTCAGCCATGATATGTTGATTGTAGCTAGCTTTGTGGCTAAAATAAATACTCTATGCATCCTATACTTTGTAAACTTGATTTGGGGCTGTCTTGTGGTGAGAATGAAGCTTTGAAAATGGTTGGAAATTAGGGAAACTAAGGGGAAGTGCTGCTAAAAATTTTTCGCAAGCAGTCTTGGGAAAACTGTCATATCTTGGTATAGAAAAATTCAAATTTAGTTCTGTTTATTGCATTTAAAACTACATTTAGATTAATTTCTACCATGAAAATTTCAGAAATTTCCTCAATTCCTAAGAATATTTGTGATTTTTCAAAGTTGACTGAATTTCTATACCTATTCTGTTTGTCTACTAGACAAAGCAGCAACTTGATGATCCTACAAAGGTGTCTTATGAGAAATTGTAACCCTTTGAATCTATTTTTCAATGGTATAAATTTTATAAATTTTGGACTTAAGAAACTTGAGATATGATTTTTCAAATACCGTTGCGCAAAACTGGAAAAATTCTGTTTTCCTAAAACTGTTCTTACTTTCATTTCCAACTTCTAGTTGGAGTTGTTGAACCATTTTGAGTTTGATTTTTTTTTTGAGTAATGTGACTTCGTGTAGTAGATCTTGTGGCACTTTATATATGTGATTTTAGGATGTGGAAGTGAGGTCAGAAGTGCACGCGAAGCGAATAATTGAACTTGTGCCATGGTGAGTGTTTCTTGCATGTGTATGCTTTGAATGACTATGTGAAATGTTGTGAATGTTGTCGGAATGTTAAATGCTTTGAAATGATTGTTAAATGGATTTTTGATCGGTGAGTGTGTACTTTATCGCGCTCGACCCAAGCAAAAGTGAATTTTCAATGATTGAATGTTACTTGTGCATGAATGTAAGCCTTTTGGCTGAATTGGGCCCTTGTCCTTCGCTGCCAATCAACTCGAGCCATAAGCGGATTCGGTCGGGCGGTTGGTGATCCTGGGACAGTGTTTTGGTATACTCGAGTATTACCACGAAGTCTGGTGGAGAACTGGTCAGTGGATTCAATGCAATGATATCAATAAATGAATGGCAAGAACATTGAAGGAGTTTTCACTTGTAAATGTTCTCTAATGTTGGAGGGATAAGGAAAATGGTTGGCGAATGAATGAATCAATGACTTGAATGAATGGCTCCAAGTGAGCACGTATCTTTCCAATGATTGAATGTTTATTTCTTGAATAACTAGATATTATTGTGCAAAGTGTTCAAACGGTTAAATGCCATATTTTCATGGTTTCTTTACCTGATTACTTGTTTAGAAACCTCACTGGGTTTTTAGCTCATTCCTTTAGTTTTTGTTTTCCTTACAGGAATAGAGGTCCGAAACAATTAAGTGTGAACTAGGGTGATAACCCTCTTGTACTTATACTTTTGGTTGACAAGATATATTTTGACATTTGATGTTGTTTCATACGTTTGGCTTTTGGGTTGTAAATAAGTTTACATTTTGGTTGAATTGTAGAATCTAAATGTTATTTTGGAGGCTTGAATAATTAATCTTGAGAGTTGATTGAGTGAGTCTTAACGAGAGTTGGGCAGGTGGTCTGCCAAACCCTTGGATATGCTCTAGGGGCAAGGTGGGGTCGTCACAGGAAATATGACACCCCGGATTTTTGTGTAAGAGGATGAGAATGTGACGACCTAAATTCTTGCTATTTTTACTTTATTTTAACATAGTTGCACCTCATTTGTTTGATTAATTAATGATTTGAAATGATTTTTACATTTGCATAAATTTATTATATTTTGTATTTTGTTTCTTCGAATATATTTTCTTTGCTTTAACTCATTGCTTTAATTACTTGGTATTTTATAAGTGAATCAAGTTTTTAAAACATTTTTCTTGTAAAAGTTGGTACATGCTAAGTTTGCAGTGTATTAAGGTGGTAGGACCCACTAAGGTGTTACGTGTGTTAAATTTTCGAAGTATGGTGGAAGTGTTGTGCTAAGGGACATTATTTATGATATGCTAAGGATTACTTTGGAACTTGTTGCTTAAGTATGCAATTAGGAGACAAAAGGATATATATTAGTTTAGATGATGCCACTTGTCGCCGTAGTATTAAGTCTTGTTTAAGACTTTGACCAAAGACTTTGATTAGACCAACTTAAGCTTATCTCTTAAGCCTTTGTTTTGTCTTCATTTCTTCCATTTCCTCAATGGTTGGCCGAATGTGAGAGAGAGAAAAGAAGAGAGAAAAGTGTCATTTTCTACTTCCATTTTTGCTTGGATCTTGAAGTTGTACCATAAAACTAACAATCTACTCCATAAAAAGTGGTACTCAAGGAAGATTGAAGGTCTTGGTGGAGAGATTTTGGAGTGTTAAGCTAGGATTTGCTATCTTCAAGAAGGTGATCAAGGTATGGGTTTCAAGAAGTTATATGTACCTTAGATACATGTTTATAAGTGATTTTTAGGTTTGATTATGGTGATTTTCATGACTTGTTAGTTGATTTGAGTGGTGAAATGAAATTTTCAACTTTGGTAATGAGATTTCCAGATTTATATTGTTGCTTTAAGTTGAATCTTGCTTTATTAGCTTTGCTAAGTGGATATACTAGTTTGTATATGTTGATTTGGTTAAAAATATGAGAAATTTCAGCATTTGGTGGTGAATTTCAGTCAATTTTTGAGCTTTTTGGTAATTGTAGGAGATGAACTAGAACCTGATTTTTATACCGTTGGAAACTTCTATGAATCTAGTTTTAAACGCCACTGACGGAGTTCAATTTTGATTTTTCTACACCAAGTTATAGCTATTTTACCAAAACTGTTCAGTTATCCTGTTTTGTCCCCGACAGAATTTTTATGTCTCTGTTTTTGCCAATTTCGACCCTGATAATGTTTGAACTGGGGTTTGATACCTTCATCAAAGTTGTATACCTATATATTAGCTTCGAAATGCCATCAAATTTACCTCGATCCGATATACCTAGCTACAGTTATGACCAAAATACTGAAAGATGACAAATCTGCCACATATAATTTCTTCTTTAAACTGGTTTCCAGCTTTGATATCTATGATGATAAGTTTATTATTTGGTTTGTTTGGTTGGTTTTGAGGCCTTGAATAGATGTATGTTGTTGGTTATCACTTGTGGTTAGATTGGAGGTTTGTTGGCTTGTGAATCCAAGTTGTACTTTGATGAAAAAGTAAGAAATTAGGGGAAATGTTACCCAAATTTCTATTACTTGCTCTTATGTATATTAGTGAGATATAAGGTTTGATTTTGGGTTAGTTGGATCTTAAGTTACATATGTATCCTTGAATGCATTTCAATAGTAGTATATGAGTTATTTTTGACCAAGATTTGGTATCAACTAAGATGAAAAGTGTTAGTTTTATCTCGAAAACTTTGAATTACATTTGCTCACTTCAATTTGGGATTGGTTGTTCTTTCAACTACTGATTTCTGGAATTTTCTTTGGTTATGTTTGAATTTGAGAAATGATTCAAGATTTTTCATGACTTGGAAGTTCAAATGTTAATATTCACTCTAAAACTGTATTTTCATAGTTGCACTAGTAATTTCTGGATTTTTTACAGTTCATCTAGATTTTGATTAGTTGAACCATAATACCTTATTTTGATTGATCTAGGTTTCTTTGGTGATTCGCAGTACAATCCGGAAGGAAACTTTTGACATATCTTTTGTTCATATTGGTGTTGTTCCAACTGCATGTTCCCTGCTCATTATTGCTAGAAATTTACTAAACTGTATTGATATTCATAGGCGAGTGTGTACTTTATTGCACTTGACCTAACTCAACTAAACACTTGATATCTCATTCATGCATGTACAAGTAACTTGATTTGCAAGTTACTTGTATATTGACTTGAAGTACTTGAAATGCGTGGAAATGTGACATGCTAAGCATTATTTGTGACTTGGTCAGGGCTAGGCGAGTGTGCCCTTATTCGCACTCGTCCTCCCCTTCTTGAATGATCTTATACTTGCTTTAACCTGATTGACCTGTACTTGTGCTTGACTTGTAAGTGTTGAGCGGCAGCATGTACCATACTCAATCCGAGTGGAAGGCGCTTATCATTCCGTCTCCGTACTTTTCTCTTGATTAAGTAGATTGGTCATCGACTAAACTGACTTCTTGGGAACCCAAACCCCACTGGCTAGTTAATCGAGTCGAGCCGGCAAGGGCCTGGTCGATTAGATAATGAACCATGGGTCTCTAGTTTTTTTGAGTGGAGTGCTATCTCCTCGACTAATTGGTATACTCGAATATTACCACCAGTGTTTATCTTGGAGTTCGGGCCCGATAAGGGTTTGAATGGTGGACGGAGATTGGAGCTAAGTGATGCTCTATTGGACTTGTTATAATTCCATGGTTGATAGAGTGTCAATAGATTTTGAACAAGTGGCCACGGAACCTGCTCCCGAGAGCAGACTGTATCCTTTTACTTGAAAATGTTGGATATTTATGTGAAGTGACATTGCTCATTTATATGAACTTTTATGCTCACTACTTGAATATTCCAAGCTTTTACATATGACCAACTTGCTACTTGGGTGTGCATGAAGTTTTGGAACCTTACTGAGTTTTGGCTCACTCTATTAGTTTCTTTAGTTTTCCTTACAAGGGGTACGAGCATAGGTGTGAAGCTGGAAAGGCTAGTTTTGTCTAGATTTTTCAAGTTTGTAATTCTACTAGCACTAGTGCTCGATTAGGGTTAGAAGTGCAGCTAGAACTTGAAGCCCTTGTTATATTTGGATATGTATGAATGGTTGAGATAGAAATGAATGTACATTTTAAGTTTGGAACTGTTGCTTTCTTTACTTTTGAAGTTGTAATTTGTTTTCTTGACGTGAGTAAGTGAGTCCTGATGAGAGTTGGGCAGGTGGTCCACTAAATCCTGGGGTACGCCCTAGGGGAGGTAGGGTCGTCATAGGCTTTGAATAGGGTGAGGATAAAAGTAGTGAGACGGGATGAGAGGAACCTCCCACTCGAATTGAGTGTGGTACATGCTACCGCTCAGCACTTACAAGTCAAGTACAAGATCTCAGGTAGTATTCAAGTTGTACATGTGAGAACCCTCACTTATATATATAAAATTCTCCTAAACTTCTTGCCTTGCCCCATGATTAAATCACTTAAAACATTTCCTTGCATTGCATTGAACTACATTTATTTGAATTGTAACATTTCCTTGACTTGGTATTATTTTATTTCACCACATACTCTATGACGAAATATCTTTTTAATTGTGGTTGGGACTTTATATGATAATTTGGGGGTGTTAGTTAGACACTGGAATCATTTGGAGGATAGAAACATGATTTGGCAAAGTTTAGAGGGAGAATGGCCAAGATTGAGACAAGTGGCAAAATCCTAGCCATTCAACCTTTTTGACGAAAGAAATTAGAGAAAATTTAAACCATTTTTGGCTCCATTTTTCCTTAGGATGGCTGGCCACTTTGAAGCCTCCAAGGGAAGAGAGAAAACTCCATTTTCATGCCTTTTAAACCCTAACTTGATCTTGAGTAAAATCAAAAGTGAAGGACTTGAGTTAGTTGAGTGAACAACCTTCAACTCTAGTGTGTGATTTCAAGCTTAGAGCTTTTGATTTTGGTGGCTATTTGGGTGATTCAAGCTTCTCATAAGAGAGGTATATGATCCTTAACTCTTAGTTTTATGGTGTTATATCAAGTATTTAAAGTTTTGATGGCAAACTAGGAGTTGTATGGATGATATTTGTGGTGAAATTTCTTGAATTAAACAAGTGGAGGTAGGGTTGGTTGTTTAACCTACCATGTGTTTGATTAATTGTTAAACCTTTGTTTATGGTTTTATTGATGTATCAACATGATTTGGATCCTTTTAAACTTAAGGATAACTCTTGAGATGTTGCTAAGTTAACTATAATTAAAGGATGAAAGTTGGTGATGCATGTGAACTTGTGGACTGTTTTCCTTTCTCTTGGTTGATCGGATTTGAAGGGTAGGTTTTCCCTTGATTTTTGTACTTCTTTGCACCTTAATTAAGCTTAAGAAACTTGGCTAAACACTGGTTTAAGGTTTGGTGTGAATTAAAATGGAAATAAAGCAAGTAAAGTGGTTGTTTTTAGGCAACTAGTGGACTGTTTTGGTTCTTTTTGTTGGCTAAACTGTTTTGGTTCACTTGATCATTTGGTGTGTTGCATTTTAAGCTCCAATGGTGCTAGATAACTTGATCCCCTGTATGTGGACTCTAGGAGATTGAATTGGATGAATTTGAGCCAAAACAAGTGAAGTTGGCAAGAAGAAATAGAGTGACTTTGTTAGGGTTTTAAGCTGATCAGAACTGAAAAACCAGCCAACTTCCCTGAACTATTGGTATTGATAGGAGAGGAACTAGAGGTTGATTTTGATTGATTTTAATACCGTTGGAAAGCCCTTTGAGTGTAGTTTCCAATGCCGCTAACGGTACATGATTCTAACTTTCTTACAGTGAGATATGACCATTTTCCCAAGATTGCGCGGGCGCGACTGTTTTACCTGCGAAAACTACTTCGAACTTGAATGAGATTTTTATTTTATGCAACATTCTTGCACGTGTCAAACTTGTTTTCTTATGACCTTTCACTACATTTTGGGCCTAACTTACATGTTGAATTGTGTTGATTTAACCACTCACTTGGCCACCAATTGAACTTACTTTTGGGTTGGAAATGAACCTAAATTGTTAACGATTTCACTCGTTGCCTTAGGATTGGAAAACGGAGGTGAATGTAACCACAAAACTTGATGTTTGAACTCTGCATTTCTTGACAGGTGAGTGTTCCATTGCCTGTTAACTGTCTATGCGAAATATCTGAATACTTGATCTGTGACTAGTTGCGTTAAACACTTGTTTTGACAAATTTGAGGCGAGCGTGTATTTTGTGAGAACCCGTAAAACCCTAATATTTTTCCTAGGGTTTATTTCCCCTTAATTGCATGTTTTCTGCATTTTCTGGCTTAGAAATAATTTCCTGGTGAATTTTATGAGCAATTATAGTTTTAAGATGATTTTTCTAGCATTGGAGAAATTTTAGGAAGTTAAGAGTAAATAGTGGACGTGGGACCCACTAGTGCGAAAAGTTCGGAAAAATTCGGCCAATTAGGTTAAATTCCGGATACTGTGTAAAATTTATCGGGTGTTAAGAGATAAGTAGGGTGTGTGAAGTGATTGATGTGAGAGAGAAAAGAAAGATAAGAATGCATTTAATGAGGTGACAAGTGTCATCTTCTCATTGGTTGCCTTTTAAGAATTACTATTCATAATTTTGACTTTTTTTGACCAAAGGTTAAATATCCAAAAATTGCACAAAATTCACCATTTTTCTCTCCTTGTTGGCCGGCCACCTTGAGCAAGAAATGAAGGAGATTTCTTCAATTTTCAAGCTTCTACTTGGTGCAAATCAACCAAAAACATTTGCTTCCATCCATTTCACTCCATAAAATTCTTCCTTCTAGAGCTAGTAAGTTGTTTGGTGAACTTTGTTTGAAGGATTAAGGTGTCCAACATCTTCTTCTCTCTTGGTTCTTGGTAAGTGAAGCTTGAAACACCCTACTACACCTAATGATGCTTATGTTGTGCTTATTAGTGATAAGAGTGCTGAAATTTCTGGTTTTTATCTTGGTTTGAATTGATTTGGTGAAGTTTTCCATTTTATGATGATTTTTCTGGTTTAATTGGATTATGATGGTGTGGTTGTTTGTGATGATTGGCAATGGACTATAATGGCTCTAGTGGATGTGAAATGTGGATAAATGCAATCAATTTTGGATTGAGAGTGAAATTTGAAAAGCTAGGGTTCTTAAATCCCCAATTCTGTCCGGTTTTAGATCGCTGGGTTAGAGGCCGAATTAGACTTTGCTCAAAACATGAAAGTTGTAGGTATTGATGTGTTTGAGGTGCCTGTAAAATTTCAGGTCATTTGGATTAGTGTAGAGTGAGATATGACGAAATTACTGTAGCTGTTCTGCTTTGATCAGAATGCG
Organism: Coffea canephora; assembly: GCA_036785865.1. Lineage (NCBI taxonomy): Eukaryota > Viridiplantae > Streptophyta > Magnoliopsida > Gentianales > Rubiaceae > Coffea > Coffea canephora. The sequence goes on from CM071916.1 coordinate 20,772,620, forward strand.
AAAACTGCGATAGTAATTGGCCATTTTGACTGGAATTGGTTTGGATTTTGGAGTTGGTGTCTTCTGATGAAATGTAGCTGGATGACTTAGCTAACTTATGCCTTTGGAATATCGGCATTTGGACTTGTATGGACTGAGATATACCGATTACAGTTTTCTGTGTTTTGCAAACCTGTTTTGGTAATTCTGGTATAGTATTTGGCATTTTTTGACCTAGTTAAGCTTGGAACTGGACTGAGTGACCTTCTACAATGTTGTAGCCCTGTTTCTTAGCTTCGAAACGGTGGGTTTTACACCCCCATCCGATAACCGTAGTGAATTTGACGCCATTACCGCATTTTAAGGTCAAATACGGTTTCTTTGTTAAGGCTTAAACTAAAGCCATTTCCTAATTTCTGGTTGCCTATGATGCTTATATATGTTTATAAAACCCTATTGGGGTTGTGATTGGCATTGTTTTATGGCTCGGTATCGAGTCTCATAGTACTTGCTTACGTGTTCTAGGGCGTGACGGTGGTTCACGACTTTCCCCTGACGGAAGTGCATGACATAGCACTTAATTGCTTTGTGAGTATACTACTCACTTAATTGTTACAATGTGGCTTTGTTATATATGAATTTGAAGCCTTGAAGGCTTACTTGGCTATTGGAATTGATATAGGTGAGGGTGTACTTGATCGCCCTCACCCCCTTGTGATTTCATTCATGACTGTCTACTGTTATACTGAAATACTGCACTGGCTATATGAGTTATTGAATTGCAATCCTGGAAAACTGATTTGGTGTTGTTTGGACGATGTCCAACGACCTCACTGTATTACTGAGCTGAACCTCGTTTGGTGGTCATTTGGATCGAGCCGGCAAGGGCTTGGTCGTGATACGTGACATACCACGGGGACTGTACTGAGGAACCTTGTAGTAATGAGACTCTCGGTTCCGGTATACTCGAGTATTACCAAAAGCTACTGAATTGGAGTGCGGGCCCGGTTGGGGTATGTTTGGTGGAAGGAATGGAGTGAAGTGAGGTCTACGGTCGGGTATTCTTAAACATTGACGGAGGGTCAATGAGATTGGATCAAGAATGTAAACGTGGAAATGGGCTCTTGAGAGCCGTCCGTATCCTTTCACTGGTTTGATTTACTTCTTATTTGCATACTTGAACTGAACGGTTATGCTTATGTGATCTTAGCTGCTATGGTGGTTGTATTCTCACTGGGCATATAGCTCACCCCGTTTCTTTTGTTTTCCTTACAGGAATGTGCCCCTTTTGGAATGAATTTTGTTAAATGGTTGCCGAATGAACTAGATGAATGCTTCTTTTGTGTTGTATATAAAATGGGACCCTAAATGTATCATTAGGGCCGTTTTCACTTTTGTTTTGGCAACCCACATATGTAGTGACTTTTGTATCACTTTTAAATGCCATTGTGGCTTGTAAATGGTTAATGTTAGGTTGTATATGTATTTCAATGTTTGGTTGGGTTTCGGACGGGTCGGTTATTATTCATGGCCGACTCTGGATTTCATTTCTTTTATTTTGGGTTATTTTGCCCTTTTGCCTTGTTTGCGCGCATTATAAGTTTCAAAACGTGATAGATCGCTTTATACTGCACCGTTAGTCCTGGCGAGAGCTGGGCAGGCAGTCCGCTAACCCCTTTGGTTCGCCTTAGGGGAAAGTGGGGCTGTCACATATTTTATCATACTCGACCTCCTTCGATTCCACCGAGGCTCTGTATACTACTAATATGAGATGTGATTTCTCTATATTTGACGGTATGTGAGTTGTTTGGGTGATATCCCATCAACTACTGTGACTATTTGGGTACCCAACCTCATAGGTGTGTCAGTTGTATCAAGCCAGCAAGGGCTTGGTCGAGAAGGCCGATAAACCTTGAGGACTGTTTACTAAATCTGGATCCGGTATACTAGAGTATTACCTAATTACTGTTTGTAGTGTTCGGGCCCGGTAAGAGGGTTGATTGGTGGACGAAAATTGGAGTAAGTGGTGTTCTACGGATATTATATTCTTTAAACGTAAACATTGACGGAGAGTCAACAGATTCTTGTTATGATCAAGCTCAAGTGGATTTGGCATTTGGAAGCCACCCGTATCCTTGAATTGAATTGTGATTAAATCGTTATAGTACATTATGGTGTTTACTTGTTTATATTACGCCTTCATTTGGCTATGTGCTTACATATTTATTTGGAACCTCACTGAGATTTAGCTTACCTCACTCCTTTTGTTTTCCTTAATAGATAGAGGATGGAACTATGGTCGAGAACTTTCATAGCTTTAACTTTTTGTCTTGAACTTGAACTTTGGATTGTAACCTTTTGTTTAGAAGACCTTACTTTTGACTCTTGTAAGCGTGAATTGTAAATTTGACGTATATTATGTAAATTAAGTGTGGAGTTGGAAGTTTGATACTTAGCTCTATATTCTAAGTTTTGGAAAGTGGTGTGGCAACTTATATTTCTATAAAGGGTTGTACCCTTTGTTTTTGAAGATATTTCGTTAGTTTTCTTGGATTTCTGGTTCATTAGTCGACTGAATCCTGATGAGAGCTGGGCAAGCAATTCGTTAATTCTTAGGGCTTGCCCTGAGGAGAGGTGAGGCTGTCACAGGTGGTATCAAAGCTTAGGTTTGAATTGGCTTGGGCGTATTAGAAATTTTCGACTTTAACATTATATTTGATCATTTTTCCTTAAAAGTACTTAAGTTTTATCTATACTTTGTGTAGGATGGATGGACCTAGTGGCCCTAGTGATAGCCAGGTTGGCGGGTAGCCCCATGCTCCATTACCGATGATTAGGTACCAGATTAGGCTCGGAGGAGCTACCATACACTGGTGTCCAGCTAACCACCATCGGCGTTGCGAGTGTCGACATACTTGCACCTATCCTAACCTAGTAGTCTTGGCTGTGGTGGAGGAAAGGAAGGCGCTACCGAAGGACAATGCTAGGCTTGAAGCTAAGGTGAATCAACTAAGGGAAACTATAAAGATGCAAGCTGACCGGATTAAGGAACTTAAGGATGACGTAGTTGAGGGTCAAGAAAGGACCGATGATCTCTGTGCACAACTTGGGGAAGTCCAAGAGCGACTAGTTAAGGGAACCATGAAGGTGAGAACTAGAACTGAGTCGATCCTGAATATTTGTGGCGATCTACTTGGGAACTTAAGCAATGAGGCTTTTAACGTAGGAGATGAGGCAGGAGCTGAACCTGCCCAGGATGGGAGGTCAGCTAGTCCCGCGGCAGACTAAGTTTTGACTATTAGGTTACTATTTTGGGTGATTTTGACCCTTGTACATAGAAAGGATTGCGAGGACCCGAAAATTTTGCTTATTTTATTTATTTTACTGGCTAAAATAAGTATTTACTCACCCGATTTCTCTGAGTATTATTTTCTAAGCTTTTTAGGTTTAATTAAACGTATCCATAGTTTAGTTATATTTTTAAAGCAATTCGTTTCGAAATTTAATTTCTGTAAGCTCGTTAAGTGAAAATAGTAAATACGCGATTGGAGTAAATAATCGATTCAAGAAATTACATATAACGAATAAGTGGTTAAATTTCTTAGTTTTGTTAAATTAAATCCATATTTCGAAGGTAAATTATTTCATTGATTTAACAATTAAATTTCTTTGAATTCCGATAGCTAATCTTAAGCGTTAATAATGATTAAGTTAATAAGTTTTGATATAAAAAGATAAACGAATATTAAGAATGTTAAATTTATATATTAAGGTCAAACTTGATTTTTATAGTTTAAATAATTAGGTAATAATGTTAATAGGAATTTCCGCGTTAAGATGAAAACCAATGAGTTTTAGATAAACATGATACTAATATACTGAACATACTTAAGGCGTGAAAATTACAGTCTTGTAAGACTAGTGTATAATTAGGCGTTCAAGTCACACTTGGGAATAATTTTTGGAATTAAGTTAGAATTGAGGGATTAAGTTGAGGTTAGGGAGTAAAGTGAAAAGATTAAAATGCCCTTGCAACCACAACATTTCCATGCAAGCCAAACAAACCCTCTGACAGCATTTTAAATCACCGCAACCATCCGCCAATCACATTTTCACCAATTCTATACGCAAACCATTTCATACACGCCAACTCCTCCAAAACCGCAAGCCATTCCCTCTTCCTTCTCAATACCGCGATACCACCACACTCCACTACTTCATCTCTGATTCACAACAACACCTCATCTCTTCCTCTGCCTTAGACCGAGAAGTAAATGAGAGAGAGGTGAGAAACTAGCCATCCGAGAGCAAGAGTGCGAGAAAACAAGCTGCAAAAATTTTCTTTCTCTCGTTCTGATCGCGAGCTGAGGGCAAAAATCGGAGGACCACGAGTGAAAGCAATCGATCCTGTACCTTCATCTCCACCAGCTGTGACCATTTTCTTCACCTCAACCAGCTGCACCCGTTTCCAGCAACTCCACCGCAACTGCAACATCCAACCAGGACCACCACCTCCAGTTCGCGTGTGAGCAAGAGAGGGAGAGCTAGTGAGCTGCGGTTCTGCAACAACCAAACCCCAAGAGCGATAGCAAGCCGAGAGGAAAATTTCTGCAGCTCATTGTCGCGTGAGCTAAGCCTCAAACCGAGGTAACCTCTGGCCCTAGACTAGCTAATATTAGGTAGATGATGCTGATTTCAAGCTTGCATGTAACGGTTAGCCACTTGGATGATGGGTTAAGGCACCAGAAATTCTGATTATGAAAAGAAAATGGAATTGCCGTGAGCTTGAATCAGAAATGCAGACTTGATCATTGCTTAATTGAAGTAATCTGAGCTTATAGCTGTGATTAATTAGCTAATTACAAGATGTTTAAGAGATTGCATGTGATGATTAAGCACTCGGATGATGCAATCAAGGCGTGAGAAAATCTGATTAGGAAGAAATTGGAATTGCCGTGAGTTGATTGTGAAATTGCAGCTTTAATTCTGTCTCTTTGAAGTAGTTTGAGCTGATAGATGCGTTTATCTATCTAAGAACAAGGTGATTAAGCTCTGCATGCAGCCCCTTGGTTCGGTTATGCAAGAAAAATAAGAATGAAAAACAATCTGGCCGCATGTAAGATCATCCGAAGATAGCAAACAGAATTTCTGGATTTTTGGGATGATTATAACTGTCGTTTGAATCTAATTTTGAACTGGAAATGTTAATTGGCTAGCCAAGGAATTGCATGCTGAAATTGAGTACTTAATATCATGTTTTAGCCTAGTAAAAAGTTGGGTTTATGACCAACTAGCTGCTGAAAATATTTGTGAAAGCCGAGGAAGTGAAACTGAAATTTTGCAATTGTTCTGGAATTTTTCTTTGGTAAATGATGGTTGGAAAATTTTGATGGTGGGCTCTATGAACTCCCACCCTTGGATTAATGGTTGACGATGGTTACAATGCTAGTTTAGTGCTTAAATGGGTAGATTAATGATACCTAGCTAGTCTCGACTTCAAAGGATGTGTAGTTCAAAAATGTTCAGGGTTTCAAAGACTTGCTACCTGTTTTAATCGCACCCTTTTTGCAAAATTTTGAGGGTTTCATGACTTACATATCATGTTTATATGTTGAATATACGGTGTACAAAGTTTCATTTAAAAATATTGAGGTTTGGTTGGTCAAAGGGATCAATTTCGTGAAGCTAGTAAATCTGGAAAACTGTTTTCGTAATGCTCTGACCCGCTTTCGTATTTCGGTAATAACTCTGTGCTCCGATGTCGAAATCGCATGCCATCAGTGGCATTTGAAACTAGACATCCCAACCTTTCCAACGCCTTAAACCATGGCAAATTCTGAGTTAATTTGAGTGATCTGTGATCAAAATATGAAACCTGCTCTGCCCTTGAAAACCCTGATTTTTAGACAGATTTGATGCAAGGTTTGGCAAAGACTTGCTAACTGAATATTTTGATGCTAAACACTTACCAAATGTACCATGAACGTTCTTTAAGTTTTGCCTAAACAAATGAACCAGGTTTGGAGGAATCTTTCTTTGACCAAATGTCTGAAATGGAAAAACAAAAGGTTCAAGGCAGTTTTGTCTTAGTATTTGCGAAATTTTAGGTGTTTGATTGACCACCTTTCCGAAGTTATTTTTCCATGAAATTTGGTAGAGGAACAACCCTTATATGGTAGTATTATACTGATAATTATGGTGTTATTCTGAGGCCGTTTCATGGGTCAAATAAATTACCAAAGTTCATGACTCGAGTTTCAAAAACCCATGTTTCACAAGGGAATTTTAGTAACTTCGAGCTACCGTATCTTGGTGCTCAAAACCCCGTTTCTCGTTCCGTTTGTTTTGTTATACTCTTGGATTACAACACTAATAGAGTTAAAAATTTCAAAAGCTAGTTCCAAACAAGTGATTTTTGCCGAAATTCCAAAGTTGGCCAAAAACCAACTTAAATCTGCCTTATGAACCAAAACAGTAACTTTGAGCCCATTTTTGACTATCTTCCATTTAGAATCATGGAAAAGTGTATTCTAGGGACTTTTAGTACTTTCGAAGAGGTTTCCAATAGTACCAATATTTCCAATTTTGGGCTTGTAGAGAGTAAGATATGATTTTTCAAAGATTACTTGTTAAATCTGGAATTTTCTAACTTAAAGGAAACCAAGGAGTTTCGAACTCTTCATTTCTTTCAATATCATTTGGTTGTTTTACATTTGAATCCAAAGATGGAAATCATATTTGTCTTGTGTTTCAAAACCCCACTTTTGAACCTCGAGTTACACGAATTCTAGGCTCGTCTCCGCGTTAATTTCTTAGATTGTACTAGCGTACAATCTTCATCGAAAGCTAGAGAATTCGTAGCGATATTGAGTGGTGCTTGAATTATTGTTTGCTCAGGCAATCGAGGAGATCTCCAAGAGGAACTCGGAGCGGACGCCTAAAACGCTTGTTTGAGACCTATTGCGCTTGTTTGACTAGGTGAGTGTTCCATATAGGAATACGTAATGGAATAAGTCTAGGACATGCTCATTTCATGATTTCTAACTGTTAAGTACTATGTGTTAAATATTTACCATACCCATGCTTGAAAATGCTCGAATAACATGACTTGGTATGCTATGGTTGCATACGTCGTTGGAGTGAATCTCCTCGACTCTCACATGGTAAAAATGGGATAACGGCCAATGATGGCCTATTAATATGGCAAATGCCTGCCAAATAACCGTCATTACTCAACCGTCAACCATTAACCGTTAACCGTGAACCGTTTACCAACCCACATGACTACCTGATTACCTGACTATTTGCTCACATGATTTCTAATCTATATGATTATTCGATATCTGTGAATTACATGCCCCCATGAAATCAACTTGTATTGCTTACGTGCTTACGTGCTAAGTATCCACTTGATTACTTGATTATCATGAATCACATGTTATATGAAGTTGTCCATCATTGTTAGGCGAGTGTGTACTTTACCTCACTCGACCTATTCAAATGATGAATTTTACTTTTTGTCGAATTACTTGGTTACCTGTGCATGTTGTAAGCTATAAGCTGAACTTGGGCCCTGCCTCGGTTACTGACCTACTCGAGCCAGGACTGGGCTCGGTCGGGTAGGTTGGAACCCTGGACAACCGTTTCGGTATACTCGAGTACTACCACTGGAGGGATAAGGTGATGGCCAGTCAATCGAAGGAGTTACCGATCGGAGTTATAAGGACGGGAAGTGGACCGAGTACTGTATCCTTTTGTGCTTGCTTTGCTATTAATAATGTTATTGCTCTCCTAGTTGACATTTCTCGGGTAAGACTCCTCATGAGCATTAATCTCTGAGATGAAGCAATCCTTGTAATGTTCTTCTAGTCAGACGAGCCACTATTTGTTTGACTAAAAATTCATGAAAATATATTTATATGGTCATTCATTCCAAAAATACGTTAGTGATTTTAGATAATTTATGAGTTGTACTCATAGTAAAGTTACCAGCAAAAGTACTACTACTACATGTGTTTTCAAAGTAGCAATTACCCGAGTAATGATTATCATCTCATGATAACCTGCCATTGTGTAACCTCGCACCAAGCATATGACATGCACAACTTTCTTGATTTGTTTGAACTGTTAGAGTGTCTTGGAACCTCACTGGGCTGTGTAGCTCATTCCACGTTGTGATTTTCTTTTACAGGGTTTGAGACCAAAGGTGCTCGGAAGTAGTACTAGATTGTTTACTTTCATGAATGTAATTCGAGTTAAACATTGTAGTTTTGCCTTAGGTTGCCACTTGAAGTTGGAAAAGTGTAAACCCTGGATTTGTATGTGGCTTGTATGAATTTGTTACTTGGCTTGTAAGGATGTATTTTAATTGATGTTTTGTTTCTTGGGTTGTATTCGGGAAGGTATTTTAAGAATCGACGTTGGCTATCTTAAGGCACTGTTATCTCTGAAGTTAATGTGATTCTAGAAACCGGCTTATTTGGAGGGAAACGATGTTGTAATAGATTAGGTTATACTTCGGAAGGATTTTTGCTAGCTTGCTTGCGTGAGTCCTGGCGAGAGCTAGGCAGACGGCCCGCCAACCCTCTGGTTCGCCTTAGGGGAAAGTGGGGTCGTCACAAGGATAGGGAAGATGGTGACTCGGTGGTTGTACAGTTTCTTTTGGCCACTTGCTTTGGATTTTGTATGATATGGTTGGATGGACTATGTTTGTACTTTTGAGGCTCGTGGTTGATACTTTTGGCCTTGTTAGCTTGTAAATAACTGCCATAAGCCTTTGAATCTAAAATATTTTGACTTTGACTTTGACTTTATTTCGATTTTGGCATTTAAATGTTTTGTGTTTTCACTTGCCTATCATGATTTTGTGAGAACCCGTAATTTTCATTTTCCAGATTTCTCGTATTTTTATGGCTTGTTTTCTGCATTTTCGTGATTAAAAAAATTTTTAGATAATTTTAAGGAACAGATATAATTTTTAGATGCTTTTTCTAGTATCGAATGGATTTTGAGAAAATTAAGAGCGTATACCGGACGTGGGACCCACTAGTGCGAAAAGTTCGGAAAAATTTGGCCAACTAGATTAAGTTTTGAATACTGGAATTAATTTACCGGGTGTTAAGAGATAAGTAAAGGGTGTTAAGTGGATTGATATAAGAGAGACAAGGTTGGTGAGCATTTATTAAAAGGTGACAAGTGTCACCATTTGAGAGGTTGAACCTTAAGACCACTATTCATGGTCTTACCATTTGACTTAAATAAACCAAAAATGACCCAAAAATCATCAAAATATCCTCCATGGTGGCCGAGCTTCTTGAGCAACAAAAGAAAGAAAGCTCTTCAAGATTTTAGCTTCAATCTTGCTTCAATCATCAAAACCAACCATCCAACTTTGATTTTCCTCCATAAAACACCTTCAAGTAGTGTTTGTGAGTTGTTGTGTGAAGTTATTTGGAAAGTTCAGGTGATCAATAGCTCTCTCTCTCTTGTTTTAAGGTAAGTTGTGAAGAACAACCTTCCTCCTTTAATTGATGCTTAAATCATGCTTAGTGGTAGTAGAAGATGCAAGTTTATGGATTAATTCTTGATTTGTGGTTAAAATGATCAAGTTTTATTATTTTTGGGGATTTTTTTGTATTAAAATAAGCATGATTGTGTGGCTATCTATGATGATTGGAAATGGTCTATAATGACTTAAGGAGGTGGGAAAAGTGATTAATTGCAACCAATTTCTGGTTTGGAAGAAATTTCAGAAAACTAGGGTTCTTGAGGGAGCATTCTGTCCGAAATTTTAGGTCCTAGATAGAGGCCGAATTGGACTTGGCTCAAAACATGAAAGTTGTAGGGAATGACATTTTATAGGTGCCTACAAAATTTCAGGTCAATCGGAGTAGTGTATAATGAGATAAGTCGACATTACTATTGCTGTTCTGGTTTTACCCGAATTGGAGAATTGCCCCTGTAATTGGTTGTTTTGGCTGGAATTGCTTCCGAATTAGTTGTTGAGGTCTTCTGATGAAATTTAGCCCTATTTCTTAGATTTCAGCTGGTTTTGGAATTTCTGGATTTGGACTTGTAGAGCCTGAGTTATGATGTTTCCGCTAGAATACGTTTTGGGGAATCTGTTTTATGTTTTTGATGTAGTATATTGCATTTTTGACCTGTTTGCACTCAAAACTGGGTTGAGTCACCTTCTGTGATGTTGTAACCCTGTCTTTTAGCTTTGAGATGGTGGGTCTTGAACCCTCATCCGATAATCATAGTGAAATAGGTGCCACTACCGCAAAATGAGGACAAAAACTGTTTTTTCCAGGGCCAAAGTTAATTGCATTTCCGAATTTTCTGGTTTCCTTTAATGTTTGTGTATGCTTAGGGAACCCTATTTTGGTAGTATATAGAATTGGTTTATGACTTGTAATCGAGTCTTATTGTGTTCATTTGAATAGTTTAGGGCTTGACTTTCATATTCGGTTATTTCCTAGCTAAATTTTGTACTTGAATGCCATTAAGCCTAGTGAACGGCTTTTGGGAATGAGATTATTTTTGTATGAGATGTTGGGACTGATTTGTGGAAATAATGAAGCCATGATGGCTGGAAAATAGGTAAACACAAGGGATATGCTGCGAAAATTTTTTCTTGAAGGCTAGTTGGATTTACTTGTGATTTGAACGAAGGGCTTTTGGGTTGTTTGAGCCTAGGTCTTCATGTTACCTTTTCGTTTCCAAAAATCATGTTTTGCACCCTTGCTTTAGTAATTATTTGGCGAGGCATACGACTGGTAGTCGAGCCTCACATGTGCATTCTGTATACTCAATTTTGAAAGTGGAACCTTCAATTGTTTTCCTTGGATTATTTTAGGGTTTCTTGGTGATTAAAGCTCTCTTTTGGGAGGTATCTGCACTGACCCTGGTGAGTGTACTACTCACTTGTGTGTTACTATATGGCTTTGAATGTAACTTGCTTGAAGTGAATTGAATGTGACTTGATTGCAGTGAAAGTGTACTTTATCACTCTCATTTATATGCCTTATATCATTGTTGTCATGTTATTGTAATGTTACATGAAATGAAAGTACTCGACTTGGTGTCGATTGGGCGAGTATCCAACGACTACAAATGTTATCAATGAGCTCAACCCCATTGGTAGTTGATTGAATCGAGCCGGCGAGGGCTTGGTCGTGCCAATTAATGAACCTTGAGTAAAGTTATATGGAATCTTGTAGTATGCGAGACTCTCGATTCCGGTATACTCGAGTAATACCAAAGTGCAAGTGTTTGGAGTTCGGGCCCGGTAGGGGGATGTTAGGTGGAAGGAGTGGAGGTAAAGTGGAGTCTACGGTTGGTTACTTTTGAACATTGACGGAGGGTCAATGACGTCCGATCAAGAAATACAAACGAGGAAAGGGCTCTTGAGAGCCATCTGTATCCTTTTATCACCATATTTGAAGTGTGCCTTTGCTTATTTTACTAAATTGAATGAAAGCTTGATGCTTATATGCACTTGGGTGCATAAGTGATAGTATCTCACTGGGCAATTAGCTCACACCGTTCTTTTGTTTTCCTTACAGGAATATGAATCTTTTTGGAGTGAATCTTGATAGATGGTTACCGAATGAACTAGATGTATATTTCTTTTGTATTGTATATGAAGGGACACCCTAAATGTATCTTTAGGGCCGATTTCACTTTCAATTTGGCAAACCGTGTATATATTCACTTTTGAAAACTTTTGTATGCTGCTTTGGGTTGTAATTGCTCAAATTCCATATGTGAATGTTACTTAATAGTTGGTTGGATTTTGACGGGTCGGTTACTATTCATGGCCGACTCCGAATTTCATTTTTTTATTTTGGGTTATTTTGCCCTTTTGCCTTGTTTACGCGCGTTATAAGTTCCGGAACAAAATAGATCGCTCTAAACTGCACCGTTAATCCTAGCGAGAACTGGGCAGGCAGTCCGCTAATCTCTTTGGTTCGCCTTAGGGGAAGATGGGGCTGTCACAGGTGGTATCAGAGCCACTTTGCGTGGTCTCTGCGCGGAGTGAGCTGGGGCCAAGTGGTGTTATGGTCCTAATTTCATGGATATGTCTAAGTGCTCGTTTGAGCGTAAGTTATGAACGGGGCATGTTATAAGTGTAAAAATCTTTATTATGGAACTTGAGGACGACAGATAAGTATGTCGGGTAGGAATCTTTAGTATGGATGATTTACGCTTGGGACCGGCCGGCTCGAGTTGTGAATTATCTTAAATGGGATTCTTGCGCCCGGATACGAAAGAGATGAGAGTCTAGGTTAGAAAGAATTGGGCGAACTAGAAATTGCGATTCTATGGATGATTTTGTATGTACCTGACTGACTGTTCTGTATACATGTTGATCCTGTTATGTGTTCTCTGTATATGTGTTATGTGTTTAAATGCTCGACGAGGGAGTTGAGTAGTTAATTGTTCTTGTTTACTTGTTCCTGTTTAGTGCTGCGAAGGAGGGGTTAGGTGCCCTTTAACAGTATATTTATTTTGTGACCTAGATCGATTTAGATTGTATGGAAGGTGCACGTAGTGGACGGGGGCGTGGGCGCGGGAATAAGCAAACTACGCCAGACCGAGGTGCTGGGGAAACCTCCTCTGGACCCCATCTTGAACTGAGAGTTGATCCCAATGTACAGATAGCTACCGCTATGCAGCAAATGACAAACTTGCTGGCACAAGTGGTGCAGCAACAAGGCCAGAATACAAATCCTAATCCAGGAAACCCTGAAAACCCTGGCAATCATGTTGAGAGCGAAGACAGAGCTCTTGAACGATTTCAAAAGTTTGCTCCACCCAAGTTCATTGGGGGACCCGATCCGGATGTTACCGAAAGGTGGCTCGAAAAAATGGTCGATATTTTTGCCGCCCTGCACTATACCGAAGAACGGCAGGTGACTTTTGCCGTTTTCCAGCTGGAAGAGGCGGCCCGCTCCTGGTGGAATGTCATTCGGCAAAAATGGGAGCGGGAACAAATGCCCAGGACTTGGGTAAATTTTATGAGGGAGTTTAACGCGAAATTCTTCCCTCCTCTGGTTCAGGAGAGGAAGGAAGATGAGTTCATCCGACTCCGCCAAGGAGTTCAATCGGTGGCGGAATACGAGAGCCAGTTCACCCGCCTGTCCAAATTTGCACCTGAGTTGATTGTGACGGAACAACGACGAATTACGCGTTTTATCCAGGGCCTAAACGTGGAGATTCAGAAGGACCTCGCAGTGGCTCAAATTAATGCTTTTAGCGAGGCCGTTGAGAAGGCCCAACGAGTAGAGAGTGCCAGATTACAGGTAAGAAATTTTCAGGCGAAAAAGCGAGGATTTCCTGGAAATAGTTCGGGGCAGGGGGATGAGAGTACCCCTTCCAAGTTTGGGCGAGGAATTGGAGAAGAAAGGGTACCGGGAGTGTCACGAGAGAGCCTGTCGCGAGGCGGCCAAGTGAGGAGAGGCCAGAGAGGAGGCTCGGCTTCTACAACACACGGACCTTGCGGGTATTGCGGAAAGCCAAACCACTCGGAGGACAATTGCTGGAAGAAGGAGGGAAAATGTTTGCGCTGTGGAAGTGCAAACCATCAGCTCGCTACTTGTCCAGTCCTATCATGAGATGGAAAGGGGAAGCAGCAAGCGACAAAGACTAACTCCGAATCGGCCAAGGAGGAAGGGACTAAATCTAAGATGGTAGCTCGAGTGTATTTACTGGAGCCACAACAGGTCCCCGATTCTCCTGAGATTGAGGAAGGTACGATTGCGGTATTTCTGCGGAAATATTAGTAGATCCTGGCGTTACTCATCCATTTGTCAATCCCAATTTTGATGGACGAAATAGATACCACGCCTGCTTGTCTACCCTACGACCTGAAAGTAGTATTCCTATGGGGAATCATCGTTTGAGCATTGGTATGGTTTGTAAGGATCGCAGAGTTTGGGTAGGAGAGAGAATAGTATTCACGCAGAAAAAAAAAGTAGAAAAAAAATCATGGGATAGAAGAGGCTACTTGGGAGGTGAAAAAGGAATACCTTGAACTAGTTGTGAACCAAGGTGAGAAATTTTGAGGGCGAAATTCTTTAAGGGGGAAAGAGTGTAAGAACCCGTAATTTTCATTTTCTAGATTTCTCGTATTTTTATGGCTTGTTTTCTGCATTTTCGTGATTAAAAAAATTTTTAGATAATTTTAAGGAGCAGATATAATTTTTAGATGCTTTTTCTAGTAACGAATGGATTTTGAGAAATTAAGAGCGTATACCGGACGTGTGACCCACTAGTGCGAAAAGTTTGGAAAAATTCGGCCAACTAGATTAAGTTTTGAATACTGGAATTAATTTACCGGGTGTTAAGAGATAAGTAGAGGGTGTTAAATGGATTGATATAAGAGAGACAAGGTTGGTGAGCATTTATTAAAAGGTGACAAGTGTCACCATTTGAGAGGTTGAACCTTAAGACCACTATTCATGGTCTTACCATTTGACTTAAATAAACCAAAAATGACCCAAAAATCATCAAAATATCCTCCATGGTGGCCGAGCTTCTTGAGCAACAAAAGAAAGAAAGCTCTTCAAGATTTTAGCTTCAATCTTGCTTCAATCATCAAAACCAACCATCCAACTTTGATTTTCCTCCATAAAACACCTTCAAGTAGTGTTTGTGAGTTGTTGTGTGAAGTTATTTGGAAAGTTCAGGTGATCAATAGCTCTCTCTCTCTTGTTTTAAGGTAAGTTGTGAAGAACAACCTTCCTCCTTTAATTGATGCTTAAATCATGCTTAGTGGTAGTAGAAGATGCAAGTTTATGGATTAATTCTTGATTTGTGGTTAAAATGATCAAGTTTTATTATTTTTGGGGATTTTTTTGTATTAAAATAAGCATGATTGTGTGGCTATCTATGATGATTGGAAATGGTCTATAATGACTTAAGGAGGTGGGAAAAGTGATTAATTGCAACCAATTTCTGGTTTGGAAGAAATTTCAGAAAACTAGGGTTCTTGAGGGAGCATTCTGTCTGAAAGTTTAGGTCCTAGATAGAGGCCGAATTGGCCTTGGCTTAAAACATGAAAGTTGTAGGGAATGACATTTTATAGGTGCCTACAAAATTTCAGGTCAATCTGAACAGGGTAGAATGAGATAAGTTGAAATTACTATTGCTGTTCTGGTTTTACTCGAATTGGACAATTGCGCCTGTAATTCGTTGTTTTGGCTGGAATTGCTTCCGAATTAGTTGTAGAGGCCTTCCGATGAAATTTAGCCATGTTTCTTAGCTTTCAGCTGGTTTTGGAATTTCTGGATTTGGAGTTGTAGAGCCTGAGTTATGATGTTTCCGCTAGAATGCGTTTTGGTGAATCTGTTTTACATTTTTTATGTAGTATCTTGCATTTTTGACCTATTTGCACTCAAAACTGGGTTGAGTGACCTTCTGTGATGTTGTAGCCCTGTCTTTTAGCTTCGAGATGGTGGGTCTTACACCCTAATCCGATAATCGTAGTGAAATTGGTGCCATTACCGCAAAATGAGGATAAAAACTATTTTTTCAGGGCCAAAGTTAATTGCATTTCCGAAGAGAAAAAGAATCTGTTCGCACGGCTGCAAAGAGCCTCGACCCTTCCTCAACAAAATTTTGTACACAAATCTTAAGCCAAACTCAAACTGAACCCGTGCGACAGAATCATCAATCATTCTTTCTACCTTTCAAATGTGAAAGCCTTGGAAAGCATAAAAATCCGGAGAAAACATGCAACTCTAGCCATATCCTGAGGTTCCGACATCTTAACAAAACTCACACGACAGCAAAATTTTTAACAAGGATCGAACCCCCCCCCAAGTTCATCATCCAGATGTAATAACAAACGTACAAAAGGAAAGAATAATCTGGTCTGGGGAAAGGCTTGCCCTGATTCATTCATGACCTTTTTACAGATCTCTGAGCTTTCGTCTGACCCGAAGCAAACAAACAACTGAGAGCATTTCATTTTCATTTTCATAAAGAGAAAAATGCAAAAAGCTGATAGCTTTTAGTTCATGAATTCCCAATCAAACAAATTCAAAACACAACTACCGAAGTTATACTAACAAACAATGCATTCTGCAGACAAACAATGCATTATGACGATCCAGAAACTAATCATGCTACTAAACAAGAAATCCACGTTCCAGTTTTTAGAAGAGATAAACAAGAGCGGGGTTTAAAGCTACCTCTTTTGCTGCCTTTTGGAAACGAATCACCGTGGGTATGCTGGGATGAGCAAGATTCACCGAACCCAGGTCACAAGTTTCGGTAGAGGGTTGTGAAGCTCGAAGCTTTAGATCTGAAGCCTGTCTCCTTCCTTGCCGTTTTCCTTTGGTTTCTTTCTGCGCTTCCCTTGGCTTTCTTTCTCAGTCCGTCACTGCCTCCAGTTCCACCAGTTTTCTTTTTTTTTTTTTCGGTCAAGCTCCTCCATAGACGAAGCCCTCTTTCCACACAAAGCTCCTCCTTTTTCAAAGCTCTCTTTTTTTTTTCTAAAACCTAGCCGCTACTGGAATCCTCCAACTCGCTCCCTCCTGCTTTTTGTTTCTCTTCGTCTTCATCCGATCCCCAAAATCCTCCGTTTTTGGCCTCCCCTTTTTCTCTCACGAAGCTCTCAACTCTCAGCCGCTACCCCCAAAAACTCTCTGGTTTTCTCTTCTTCCTTTTAGTTTCCTCAGCCACTGTTTTTTCCTAGCCGTCCAAAACTCTCAGCAATTGTTACCCACCCCTTCTGCCACTGTCTTCTTTTCTTTTTATATGGGAACCTATAACTCTAAACCCTCACCTCAATGGTGAGGATGAAAGGTTTGTTCTACCCTAAAATCCAGCCCTCCAATGGCATGCATGACTGTCCTTTGCAAGCTGCGTTAATATGCAGCTTGCATGCCGCGGATCCATTTTTTTTTTTTAAATAACAACTTAACAAAATATAGATAACAAATTAATAAAAAATAACTAATGAAGAAAAAATTAAATACAATGAGTGGAAATAGGCATAAAAGGATAAAAATGAAATGCTAATTTTCTTTTCTTTTCCTTTTCTCTTTTTTCCTTTTTTTTCTTTTGTTTTTTTGCTTTTTTTTAAGTAATTTAGCAAAATGATAATAAAATTAAGTAAAAAACCAACAATTTAATTAACATCAGATAAAAATAAATAAATAAACTAGAAATAATAAACAGCAATGTTGCAATTTTTATTTTCATCATTTTTCTCTTTTTTTTTCAAGAAAACATTGAATTTGAATAAAAACAACTAAAGCATATTTTTGAATGCTTTTCTCTTTTTTCCTTTTCGAGAAATTCTATGCTAAAACTCCAAAAATAAAATAAAATAATAAAATAAAAATTAAAAAACTAAAAACACTGAAAATTTGATGTCTACAGTTTGCCCCTCTTTGTCTGAGTTTTGATAAAACTTGAGACAAAGAAGTAGACACCAAATACTTACCTGCAAACTTGTCGACGACTGTTCATTTGTTGAAATGAGGACTGACCCCCTTTGATGAGACTGGCTCGGACGAGAAATTTAAAATCGGGACTGACCCGAACAAAATTTAAAATCATGGCATGCTCACTAGTGGGACTGACCCACGGCTAGTGGCGGTGCAAAAGGAAATGATCACTAGTGGGACTGACCCACGGCTAGTGGTAGACCGAGACAGAAATTTAAAATAGGGACTGACCCGAGACAGAAATTTAAAATCGGGACTGACCTAGACAAGAAACTTAAAACAGGACTGACCCGAACAGAAATTTAAAACGGGACTGATCCGAACAGGAAATTTAAAACGAGACTGACCCGAACAGAAATTGAAATGGGATAGACCCACGGGATAGACCCGAACAGAAATGTAAATTGGATAGACCCATGGGATAGACCCGGACAGAAATTTAAATGGGATAGACCCACGGGATAGACCCAGTCAGAAATTTAAATGGGATTGACCCGAATAAAATGAAAAATCATGGGACTGGCCCGAATAAAATGAAAATCATGGGACTGGCCTGAATAAAACAAAAATCATGAGATAAAATGAAAATCATGGGACGCACGCTAGTGGGACTGACCCAACGGCTAGTGGCGATGAAAATGAAATGCACACTGGCGGGACTGACCCACGTTCCACTGGCGGTGAAAAATGGAATGCACGCTGGCGGGACTAACCCACGCTCCAGTGGCGATGTAAATGACAATGCTCACTGGCGGGACTGACCCACGTTTCAGTGGTTGTGAAAATGAAATGCTTACTGGCGGGACTAACCCACGTTCCAGTGGCAGTGAAAAATGGAATGCTCATTGGCGGGATTAACCCATGCTCCAGTGGTGATGTAAATGACAATGCTCACTGGCGGGACTGACCCACGTTCCAGTGGTTGTGAAAATGAAATGCTTACTGGCGGGACTAATCCACGTTCCAGCAGCGATAAAATGAAATGCTCACTGGCGGGACTAACCCACGCTCCAGTGGTTGTGAAAATGAAATGCACACTGACGGGACTAACCTCACGCTCCAGTGGCTGTGAAAATGAAATGCTCACTGGCGGGACTAACCTCATGCTCCAGTAGCGATGTAAATGAAATGTTTACTGTTTGGACTGACCCACATTCCAGCAACGGTAAAATGAAATGCTTACTGGCGGGACTAACCCACGCTCCAGTAGCGATGTAAATGAAATGTTTACTGGCGGGACTGACCCACGTTCCAGCAACGGTGAAAAATGAAATGCTTTTTAGCGAGACTAACCCACGCTCCAGTAGCAATGTAAATGAAATGTTTACTGGCGGGACTGACCCACGTTCCAGCAACGGTGAAAAATGAAATGTTTACTGGCGGGACTAACCCACGCTCCAGTAGCAATGTAAATGAAATGTTTACTGGCTGGACTGACCCACGTTCCAGCAACGGTGAAAAATGAAATGTTTACTGGCTGAAATGACCCACGCTCCAGTAGCAATGTAAATGAAATGTTTACTGGCGGGACTGACCCACGTTCCAGCAACGGTGAAAAATGAAATGTTTACTGGCGGGACTAACCCACGCTCCACTCCAGTAGCAATGTAAATGAAATGTTTACGGGCGGGACTGACCCACGTTCCAGCAACGGTGAAAAATGAAATACCTTGACAATCGGACAGTGGGATCAAACTCGAGCTTGCCGTGATGAACTTGATTTGATTTTTGATTTTTTGATTTTTTGATTTTTTGCCGATTTTTCCTGACTGAGAGAGTCTTGTCAAAATAATTTGCCCCAGTGTGGGTTGAGTTTTTGCAACCTAAGTCCATAGTTGATTCTGCATTGCCGTGTTGTTGTACCTTTTGATTAAATTTGCTTGCAACATTTTCGATCTGCCTTTATTCCCTGGAAAACTCTTTCCGGCACCGGTTCCAGTGCGAGATGTGATTGCTTTCATTTGTGCATGCAATTTTCTACAAGAGAGAAAAAACAAAGAAATTGCCACCATCATTTGATCCGTTTTCCTTTGAGAATCGGGTAAACATGAGTTTTTCTCCTTTTCCTTTCTTTTTCGCCAACTTCCGCTGCGGCATCCGATTGAGTTGGATTTCTCGCACCAAAACTTTGAAGGCTGCGTGGCTGGCTCTGCTGAATCTCAACCATTTCCAAAAGACGACTGAATCCAAGCATCCTTTTGCAATAAACCGCGGGGATTGTTATTTACCAAAATTCAAGAAGTTAAAATAAAATGAGGTATGCAATAAAAATTCACATGCTATGAAGGAATGAATATGCACAAGAATGCAAAACATAACCATCTGTGTCTACAAAATGCCAGAGAAAAACATAACCATCTGTGTCTACAAGAATGCAAAACATAACCATCGGGCAATTTGGGAAAAAATGAGCTTCCTAAAAATGTACTTGCGAAAGAATATTTATTTTACAAAATGACACAATTTCCGGCCAACAAATGTCATGTTTGACACCCTGGATATCTTTGTTTTGGAATTCAACACTGGCAGAAGTATTCCAAATGAAGGGAGATCCAAATGAACCAAGTCACCAGCTATTCCTCCTCGTGCTTACAAAACTCACCTTGGCGCCCTTCTGGGTTTTCACCAAGGTTGCCCCCACCCTTTTTGCTTCTTGTTTTGTTTTTTCTTCTTTTCTTTTCTTTTCTTCCTTTTTTCTTTTTTCTTTTTCTTTTGTTTTTGTGACGCCCCGAAAAAAAAATGAGTTTGAGAACCCGGAAATTTTCTAAATTTCTAGGGTTTATTTTATTTAATCGCCCGCCTTTTCTACAGTTTCTTTATTGGAAAAAAATTTCCCAGATAAAGTTTATGAGCAAAGATAGTTTTAAAATAATTTTTCTAGTATCGGTTATTTTTGAGAAATTAAGAGCGTATTTTGGACGTGGGACCCGCTAGTGCGGTAAATGCATTATATTTTTGACAACTTGTTGAAATTTTGTATTAAGTGATATTATTTTACAAGGTGTTAAGATATTTGTATTGGAGAGACAAAAAGATAAGTTTTGAACCAAAAGGTGACAAGTGTCACCATAAGATTTAGTCTTGAGTTTGACTACTATTCATAACTTTACCATTTAATTAAAATTGACCAAAAATCTCTTCATTTTGCAAGTGTGACAGCCCCACCTCCTCCTAAGGCGAACCAGAGGGTTCGGCGGGCCGCCTGCCCAACTCTCGCCGGGACTCAGTCGTTCACTACATTCCTCAAACAGATTACAATATAAATCTCAAAAATTACATCAAATGTTCCCACAATTATACATCCAAGTCTCCAATAATTACATGTCACAAGCGAAGCGAAAACAATTTCCAACTATACATAAAATGATTCCAAATCCAAATTGTACAAAATATAGGCCATCTATTCACGTGAATAAGCACAACAAGCCTTCTTTCGCCACGAGCCCTGTGGAGGGGAATAAAACATTTTTGGGGTGAGCTAGAAACTCAGCGAGTAACCAGTAAAATCAGTAATCAAATATATTTCACAATATTGCATTTCGATCCATTCGATGATGTCATGATGCAAAGAACAAATGTCCATTTATTGCTCTCGTGAGCCAGTGAAATCATAGTACTTGAACACCCAACACTCAAATAGATCATTTAACATTAACATTAACATTAAGAGAGAGCCCCTTTTTGAGCTCCGGAGCCATTTGCTCCAAGTAAACAGAGGTGGAGACGTTGGTGTCCAGCACAAGACTCCCCAAGAACTCATTGAAACAAAAATCATATCATGAATTCACATGCAAGCACGCATGAGATGCAGTCGAGTAAATAATGCAAGAAACATTTCATAAGAAGCTTTAACAATAGTTTGGGGTCACTCACCTCCACGGCTCAGAAACCAACCATCATACATCATTGCCTTGCTCAAATCCAAGTCTTAGATCACAAACTCAATGCAATCAAGTCCTTTCAAAGTTCAGACAGCACTTCCACTAAATTTGCTTACTTTTCCAGCCGTCAAGGCTTCATTATTTCCTCAGCCAGTCCCAAAGTCACACAAATAAATTCATTCAATAGCCGTTCAATAAGCTCCAAGTAGTACAAGTACAAGTCAAGCTAGGAAAAAGTCCGGAAATGAAAGTTAAGCTCAAAACCAGAAAAACAGGTTTTGACGTCGTTTTGTGGTAATGGTACCAAAGGCACTACGATTGTTGGATGAAGGTGCAAGACCCACCATTTCGAAACTAAGAGACAGGGCTACAATATTACAGAAGGTAACTCAACCCAGTTTCGAGTGTAACCAGGTCAAAAATGCAAGAAACTACACCAGAACCGGAAAAACAGATTCACAGAACGCATTCCAGCGGAAACATCATAAATCCGGCTATCCAAGTCCAAATCCAGAAATTCCAAAACCAGCTGAAAGCTAAGAAACAGGGCTAAATTTCATCAGAAGGCCTCAACAACCAATTCGGAAACAATTCCAGCCAAAACAACCAATTACAGGCGCACTTCTCAATTTCGGGTAAAACCAGAATAGCAGTAGTAATTTCAAATTTTCTCATTCCACACTACTCCGATTGACCTGAAATTTTGTAGGCACTTTTAAAATGTCATTCCCTACAACTTTCATGTTTTAAGCTAAGACCAATTCGGCCTCTATCTATGAGCTATAAATTCGGACAGAATGAAGAACATTGAAACCTAGTTTTCCACTTTTCCTTCCAAAACAGAAATTGATTGCAATTAATCACTTTTTCCACCTCCTAGAGTCATTAAACATCATTTCCAATCATCATACATGACCCCATAATCATATCCATATGAAAACAGAAAAATCCCCAAAAATAATAAAATTTCATCATTTTCAACCAAAATCAGAAAATCAACCATAAAATCACTTATTCAACCACCACCAATCACTAATTGAACATTATCAAGATCAAAGGAAAGGTTCCTTAGTCACTTACCTTACAAACCCAAGAAAAGAAGCAACTTAGCTCCTTGGTCTTCGAAACCACTTCACAACCAACCTTAATACCACTAAACTAAGAGGTTTTATGGAAGAAATCCAAGTTTAATCGGTTAAATTGTTTGATTGGAGCAAGAAATGAAGAAGTAAGATGAAAGCTTTCCTTTCTTTTCTCCTTGTGAAGCTCAGCCAAGATGATGAAGAATGAAGGTAATTTTGGATCAATTTGGTACTTATTTGGTAAAGGTAGTAAGATGGTCAAATGTCAAAGTCCAACCTTCAATAACAAGGCGACACTTGTCACCCTTTAAGCTTGAGATTATCTTCTTGTCTCTCCAAGACAAATATCTTAACACCTTGTAAAATAATATCACTCAATACAAAATTCCTACAAGTCGTCAAAAATATAATGCATTTACCGCACTAGCGGGTCCCACGTTCAAAATACGCTCTTAATTTCTCAAAAACTAATTGATACTAGAAAAATCATTTTAAAACTATCTTTGCTCATAAACTTTATCTGGGAAATTTTTCTAATCAAGAAAATGTAGAAAAGGCGGGCGATTAAAAAAAAAATAAACCCTAGAAAATTAGAAAATTTCCGGGTTCTCAAACTCATTCATTTCGGAGCGTCACAGCAAGCTTCTTGGCCGAATTTATTGGAGAGCAAAAGAAAGAAAAGCTATCAATTTCTTCCTTCTATTTCTTGCTCAATCTTCAAATCCAACCAATAAAACTCCAAATCATTCCATAAAATCTCTTTGCTAAGTGATCTTGAGGTGTTTTGTGGAGTTGTTTGGATAGCTAAGGTGACTAGTTGCTCTATCTCTTGTATTGCTAAGGTGAGTTGTGAAAGACCCCTCTCCTTCCTCTAATGATGTTCAATTGATGATTGGTGGTGGTATAAGATGCAACTTTATGGATTATATTGTGATTTTTGGTTGAATTGATGAAATTTTATAAATTTTGGGGATTTTTCTGTTTTCATATGAATATGATTATGTGGTCATGTATGATGATTGAAAATGATGTTTAAGGACTCTATGAGGTGGAAAAAGTGGTTAATTGCAAACAATTTCTGTTTGGGAAGAAATTTTGGAAAGTTAGGGTTCTAATGATAACATTCTGCCCGAATTTGTAGCTTCTAGTTAGAGGCCGAATTGGCCTTGGCTTAAAACATGAAAGTTGTAGGGAATGACATTTTAGAGGTGCCTACAAAATTTCAGGTCAATTGGAGTAGTGTAGAATGAGAAAAGTTGTAATTACTATTGCTGTCCTGGTTTTACCCGAATTTGGGTATTGCTTCTGTAATTGGTTGTTTTGGTCAGGAATGCTTCCGAATTGGTTGTTGAGGTCTTCTGATGAATTGTATCCATGTTTCTTAGCTTTCAGCTGGTTTTGGAATTTCTGGATTTGGACTTGTAGAGCCTGAGTTATGATGTTTCCGCTAGAATGCATTTTGGTGAATCTGTTTTTGTGATTCCGGTGTAGTATCATGCATTTTTGACCTGGTTACACTCGAAACTGGGTTGAGTGACCTTCTGTAATATTGTAGTCCTGTCTCTTAGCTTCGAAATGGTGGGTCTTGTACCTTCATCCGAAAATCGTAGTGCCTTTGGTGCCATTACCGCAAATGGATGTCAAAAGCTATTTTTCTGGTTTTGAGCTTAACTTTCATTTCCGAACTTTTCCCTAGCTTGACTTGTACTAGTACTACTTGGAGCTTGCTGAATGACTATTGGATAAACTTGTTGTTGTGTGTTTACCTTTGGGACTGGCTGAGGAAATAATGAAGCCATGATGGCTGGAAAAGTAAGCAAATTTAGGGGAGGTGCTGTCCGAACTTTTAAAGGACTTGTTTGCATTGAGTTTGTGATCTAAGACTGGGATTTGAGCAAGGCAATGATATATGATGGATGGTTTCTGAGCCATGGAGGTGAGTGACCTCAAACTATTTCTGAAGTTATTTATGAACCGTTTCCTGCATTATTTACTTTTGAGCTGTTTCCAAAGTTACTTTTGTACCGTTTTCTTGCATTATTTACCTTTAAACTGTTTCCAAAGTTACTTTTGAACTGTTTTCTTGCATATCATGCGTGCTTGCATGTGAGTGTTCCTTATTTGCTATATTTTCTTGACTTCATGACTTGTATTATTGATTGATAACGTGTTAAGTGCTTTGAATGATTTCCAAAACGAGCTTTCTAGGCGAGTGTGTACTTTATCGCACTCGACCTAAATAACTGTGCAATTTTCAAGGATTTAATTATTGAAATGCTAGTTGCGTATGAATGTAAGCCGTTTGGCTGAATTGGCTACTGCCCTTTGTTACCGATCGACTTGAGCTAGAAACGGACTCGATCGGGCGATATGGTGACGTGGGTGAATTTGGTATACTCGAGTATTACCTTGTAGTCCGGCTACGTCCGGATGGGTGGAGTCCGGCCAATGGTCGGATGGGTGGAGTCCGGTCAACGTCCGGAAAAGGGGATGAACGAACAAAAGGATGAACGAGGGATTCTACTTACAAAAAAATGTATTTTCAAACGATTGGAGGAATAAGGGAAAATGTCAGGGGAACGAACGAACAAACGAATAGCTCCATGTGAGCCCGTATCCTTTTAATGAATGTTACTATCGCTTTCCATTGTAAATGTTCCTTGAATTATTGATACTCCATTTTAATATATTGTAAATGTTCATTTGATTTATGACATCATTGAAATGAACTATTGTTAAACCGATTTAATTACTGATTTTAATGGTTACTCGCTGAGCTTCTAGCTCACCCCAAAAATATTTTATTCCCCTCCACAGGGCTCGTGGCGAAGGAAGGACTTGTAGTACTTATTCACGTGACTGGATGGCATATATCTTGTATAATTTGCATTTGGAATCATTTTATGTATAGTTGAGAATTGTTTCCGCTTCGCTTATGACATGTAAATATTGGAGATTTATATTGTAATATTTGAGGTTTATTCTTATAATTCATTTGAGGACTGTAGTGAACGACTGAGTCCCGGCGAGAGCTGGGCAGGCGACCCGCCGAACCCTCTGGTTCGCCTTAGGGGAAGGTGGGGCCGTCACAGTTTTTTCTTTCTTTTTTTCGAGGCGCCCTTTCGGATTTTCACCTAAAGAACAATGAAACATCTCGACCATGATTGACTCAGAAATTATGAGTTAAAGATTTCTGGCATCAGTAAAATGCACTTCCCTTGTAAGATTAGGCGAAGGCATTATGGACATCATTTGCCAGTTGATTGACAAATTTCCTAATAGAAATACAGCAAATGACGAAAGCCAGGACTTTTGAGCTTTTGTAATAAAGGTCAGGTGGGGTGCTTTGAAAAAGGTTGAGGCTTAAAAGCAAATTTGATGAAATGTGTGAAATTGCCTGAGATTGCATCATTTTGAAATTATC
Source organism: Coffea canephora (assembly GCA_036785865.1). Lineage (NCBI taxonomy): Eukaryota > Viridiplantae > Streptophyta > Magnoliopsida > Gentianales > Rubiaceae > Coffea > Coffea canephora. Next base: position 20,798,448 of record CM071916.1, read on the forward strand.
TCCAATTTTTGAACAAAACTGAGGAAATTTGCCCCAGTTTGATTGAATTTTTTCTTTCTTTGCATTTTTCTCACTTTTGCATTTTTCTTCAAATACTAAATTTGCCCCAGTGTGGGGTTCTTTCTTCTTCATCTCTCTTTCAAAATAAATTTGCCCCAGTGTGGGGTTTTCCTTTTCTTTCTGATCGTCTCTTTTCAAAATAAATTCGCTCCAGTGTGGGGTTTGCAATTCTCAAGGGCTGCCAAACGAAAATTTGTCAATTCTGATGGCTCAAAGGGGAAAAGTAGGGATAAAATGTTTTAAATGTAAAAGAAGATGGCCTGACTTGCATTTCGCTATTTGCATGAATTTCTAAAGAAAATTTGCATGATCAAATGAAAATCTTCCTGCACATGTCTGAGTTGATGGGTTGAGGGAATGTTCGCCTATCCATTTCTGCCAAAATAAGTGTTCCGCTAGGTAATACCTTTTGGACAATGAACGGCCCCTTCTGATTTTGAGCAAATTTGCCTCGGCCTTCGTCTTGTATTGGCAAAGTTTGCTTGAGTGCTTTGTCGCCTTCCTCAAAATGTATGCTGATGAAATTTCTTGTTGTAGGCCCAAGCCATACATTTTTGTAACATTATGACAAACGGCATTCTTTGGTCTAACTCCCATTAGAGTGTACAAAGATAGAATTTCTGCTGCTGCAAACGAGACTGTTTCCAACCATCTGTACACCTTGACACATAGTCAAACCCTTAATCATCTCCTTTTCTGCTTTTATCCAAACGAATGCTGATTTATGTCTTCTTGACCTCATTCTCAGTGCCAATGTGAACAATTGCTGTGGCTTCTAGGTTTGGTTCGAATTTATCCTCATGTTGTTCAAGATTTTTGAAAAAGAATCAAATACTTTCTCATTATCACTCTCGCTTTGAAATTTGGGTTCCAAAATTTTCAAGTCGTGAGTGAGATAGAGATTGCCATTATTGAATTCCAGAATAGTGATATCCAAAGGTCAAATACTTTTATCTTTTGGCCATATGAAACAGCTTAGAGCGAAATTAGAACCAATAAACAATCAATATAAACAAAATGGCATTAACAAAATAATGAAAAGATGTGACTATGCATGCTATCAAAAGATTCAAAAAACAACATAGGAACTTGATAATGCAAAAAAATGTTTTAGCCAAAACTTGATTGAACATGATAAAACTTTTTACTCAAAAGCCAATAGTGACGATTTCATGAAGTTTAACAAATAACAATCCCCAGATTTATCCCAACTTCCCTTCGAGAGGGAAGATACTTGGCAATCCAATTGTGCAAAGTTTCTTCAAGATTTTCAAATTTCTTCGTTGGAAATGGATGCCTCAAAAGCGTCCTTGTGTTCAGGAAAAGGATTTGCATTATTGCTCGGTCCTTGTCCACCCTTCTTTTTTAGCACTATTTCCCCTGCCTCGATCATGTCTTGGACTTTATGCTTAAGGGCTTTACAATCGGCGGTTGAATAGCCAAGTGCTCCCGAATGATAGGGACAAGTGGACTGTGGATTGTATCCGGCAGAGACGCCATGAGGGTAAGCTGGAGGGGGAATTATGCCGATTTTACCGGCGACTTTTAATTGTTCATATAATTGGTCCAGAGGCCTGCCAAGATTAGTAAAAGTGCGATAACGATTTTGATTTTGGGGTTCAATGGGTTGGGGGTAATTATAGGTGGGTCTATTTGGTGGAGAAAATCGTTGATTGTAGGGAGGTCGGGGTCGAACTTGTTGGAAATTGGGTTGAGATATTTGGAAAGGGGCTCTAAGTGAGTTGGTGTGATTAGGGCGAGGTCGAGGATGAGTGATATTGGTGTGATAAACAGGATGAGGGTTTGAATAGTAAGGGTAAGGGTTGGAGTAGGTAGGGTATTGTCGAAATTTGGGCTTTGGGATAGGGTTTCGATCCCAGGCAAAAGCGATTTCCCCCTCTTTCTTTTGGAATTGTTGCTTCTTCCCACCACTATTACTTTGGCTTTGCAAAGCTTCCAACTGGGATTTGAGGGCAGAGACATTAACAATCTTCCCAGCTTTCACGAAGTCATCGAACTCTTCAAGCTTATTGATAATAGCAGCAAACGAGCATCCAGTCATGCGGAAAATTTCTTCAAAGTACGGCGGATCATGTGCTTTAATGAAAGTGCGTATGATTTCGTCCTCGGTAATTGGTGGCTCGACTTTTGCAGCTATTTTTTTCCACCTTTTGCCATAAGTCTTGTGATCCTCCGAGGGTTTTCTTTTTGTTCCTTCCAGCATGGTTCGTGTCGGAGCCAGCTCGCAGTTATACTCGTATTGCCTTACAAAAGCATTTGACAAGTCAATCAAGGTCTTTACTTCTTCGGGCTTCAAATTTGAGTACCAGTCGAGGGCATCCCCCTCCAGACTTTCCGGGAACAACCTTAGAGGCAGGTTCTCGTCGTCTACAGGCTTCCCCAGCTTGTTAGCAAATAGTCGGAGGTGTGTCTTGGGATTACCCGTCCCGTCATACTTGTTAAACTTAGGGGTTTTGAACCCTTCAGGCAACTGTACATTCGGAAAAAGGCAAAGCTCATCGTAATCCAGGACTCCTTGCTTGTTCAACCCCTGACTTTTTCTCATAAACTCATCAAAACGGTCAAGGCGTTTGAGCAGCTTCATATCAACGGGAGCGGAAGATTCCCCAATTTCTGGCTTGGTTTGAACAGTATGGTCTGGTAGGAATGGCTCAGCAGTAGTGTGATAAAAAGCTTGTGGATTCAGAGGCATGCTTGGGCCACCTTGAGGTTGAAATCCTTGCCCATAGGGAGGATAGAACGAAGGATTTTGGGTGTAAGTATACTGTGGGTTGAAAACTGTGACGCCCCGAAAAAAATGAGTTTGAGAACCCGGAAATTTTCTAATTTTCTAAGGTTTATTTTATTTAATTGCCCGCCTTTTCTACATTTTCTTGATTAGAAAAATTCCCCAGATAAAGTTTATGAGCAAAGATAGTTTTAAAATGATTTTTCTAGTATCGGTTAGTTTTTGAGAAATTAAAAGCGTATTTTGGACGTGGGACCCGCAAGTGCGGTAAATGCATTATATTTTTGACAACTTGTTGGAATTTTGTATTGAGTGATATTATTTTACAAGGTGTTAAGATATTTCTCTTGGAGAGACAAGAAGATAATCTCAAGCTTAAAGGGTGACAAATGTCACATTGTTATTGAAGATTGGACTTTGACATTTGACCATCTTACTACCTTTACCAAATAAGTACCAAATTAATCCAAAATTACCTTCATTCTTCATCATCTTGGTTGAGCTTCACAAGGAGAAAAGAAAGGAAAGCTTTCATCTTACTTCTTCATTTCTTGCTCCAATCAAACAATTTAACCGATTAAACTTGGATTTCCTCCATAAAACCTCTTAGTTTAGTGGTATTAAGGTTGGTTGTGAAGTGGTTTGGAAGACCAAGGTGCTAAGTTGCTTCCTTTCTTGAGTTGGTAAGGTGAGTAGCTAAGGAACCTCTCTTTTCTTCTCAATCATGTTTAATTAGTGGCTTATGTGAGTTAAAGAGTTGGTTTTATGGATTATATTGTGATTTTTGGTTGAATTGGTGAAGTTTTATAATTATTGGGGATTTTTCTGTTTTAATATGAACATGATTGTGTGGATATATATGATGATTGGAAATGATGTTTAAGGACTCTATGAGGTGGAAAAAGTGGTTAATTGCAACCAATTTCTGTTTTGGACCAAAAATTGAAAAGTGAGGGTTTTGTGATGAACATTCTGTCCGAATTTTTAGGTCCTAGATAGAGGCCGAATTGGCCTCTTCTTAAAACATGAAAGTTGTAGGGAATGACATTTTAGAGGTGCCTACAAAATTTCAGATCAATCGGAGTAGCGTAGAGTGAGAAAAGTTGAAATTACTATTGCTGTTCTGGTTTACCCGAAATTGGGATTTGCGACTGTAATTGGTTGTTTTGGCTGGAATTGCTTCCGAATTGGATGTCGAGGCCTTCTGATGAAATTTCGCCCTGTTTCTTAGCTTTCAGTTGGTTTTGGAATTTCTGGATTTGGACTTGGAGAGCCTGAGTTATGACGTTTCCGCTAGAATGCGTTCTGTGAATCTGTTTTTGTGATTTTGATGTAGTATTTGCATTTTTGACCTGGTTACACTCGAAACTGGGTTGAGTGACCTTCTGTAATATTGAAGCCCTATCTCTTAGCTTCGAAACGGTATATCTTGCACCTTCATCCGACAATCGTAGTGCCTTTGGTGCCATTACCGCAAAAGGATGTCAAAAGCTATTTTTCTGGTTTTGAGCTTAACCTTCATTTCCGAACTTTTCCTTAGCTTGACTTGTAGTAGTACTACTTGGAGCTTGCTGAATGACTATTGGATGAACTTGTTGTTGGGTGTGTACCTTTGGGACTGGCTGAGGAAATAATGAAGCCTTGATGGCTGGAAAAGTAAGCAAATTTAGTGGAAGTGCTGTCCGAACTTTGAAAGGACTTGATTGCATTGAGTTTGTGATCTAAGACTTGGATTTGAGCAAGGCAATGATGTATGATGGTTGGTTCCTGAGCCGTGGAGGTGAGTGACCCCAAACTATTGTTAAAGCTTCTTATGAAATGTTTCTTGCATTATTTACTCGAATGCATATCATGCGTGCTTGCATGTGAGTTCATGACATGTTTTGGCTTGAAATGAGTACTTGGGGAGTCTTGTGCTGAACACCAACGTCTCCTCCGTGTGTTTATGTTCATGTTCATCTGGAGCTCAAAAAGGGGGCTCCCTCTTAATGTTAATGTTAATGTTAAATGATCTGTTTGAGCGTTGGGTGTTCAAGTACTATGATTTCACCGGCTCACGAGAGCAATAAACGGACATTTGTTCTTTGAATCATGACATCATCGAAAGGATCGAAATGCAATATTGTGAAAGATATTTGATTACTGATTTTACTGGTTACTCGCTGAGCTTCTAGCTCACCCCAAAAATGTTTTATTCCCCTCCACAGGGCTCGTGGCGACGGAAGGACTTGTAGTGCTTACTCACGTGACTGGATAGCTGATATCTTGTATAGTTTGGATTTGGAATCATTTGATGTATAGTTGGGAATTAGTTTCCGCTGCATTTGTGACATGTAATTATTGGAGACTTGGATGTATATTTGTTGACCATGTGATGTATATTTGAGGTTTATTCTTGTAATTCATTTGAGGACTTTAGTGAACGACTGAGTCCCGGCGAGAGCCGAGCAGGCGGCCCGCCGAACCCTCTGGTTCGCCTTAGGGGGAGGTGGGGTCGTCACAAAAACTCAATCAAAAGTGTTTTGAATTGGAGGAATGACAAATGGTTCGGATTCCGGTTGTTTGATAGGCGCAAGCTCGGGCTGCACTCCGCTACTAACGAGCTCGTCGATCAACTTCTTTTGCGCGGCTATTTCAGATGCCATTTCCCCAAATTTGGTGAGTAATTCAGTCAACTGAACCCCGGGACTTGTGGCTTCCGGATGGGTAGTTGCGGCGGTCTTATCAGACGATTCTGGCCGAGTACTCATGTCTACACGATTCTTTTGGATTTTACTACGGGATCACGTTATGATGGGGCTTCGACGAGAAGCTATGTTTAAATATTACCTGAGAATTTTTGAAAGATTGCCTTTAGATTCAACCCTCGCTTAGTTATTCCAATAAAATAAAGAAAAGGAAAAGAAAAGGACAAGAGTTAGTAAATATCCAGAAAATTCGGATGCATGTCCTATGGGGGGAACCCTTTTTGTGCCAAGGGTGGGCCTAGAATGAGAATGCAATCCTCTGAGGTAGGCACTATACCATACCTGACGGATCTGATGAACTCATTGATTGAAAATTTTGGTCAATTGGAGTGACGAGAGACACTTGTCAAAATGAGGTCAACGTCCGAATGGATTGATCACTTTTGATCGATACAAGAAATTGCAAAAACGCACGGGTTGGACCTTGACGAACTTCCTATCGAAGAGATTAGAATTCGTTGACCAAATTTTCTTAGTGAAGCACGGGTCAAAACCCCAACTGATCAAATGGCTGGATGCAATGGATGGTTTTCTCAAAAATCGACTAAGTTTCCCAATTTGAAATTCGACCTTGAAACCCTAATTGGTCAAACGAGTTGAATGAAATCGACAATTTATTTAAAATCGACCGGATTACCCTAAAAAGGGAAACGGGTCAAATGAAATTTAAAACTTACTCAAAATTGACCGAATCATCCTAAAAAAGGAACTTGATCGAATGAAATTGAGAGTTTTATTCAAAATGGACCGGATCATCCTAAAAAATGAAATTGGTTAAATGAATTGAATGAAATCGAGAATTTATTCAAAATTGACCAGATCGCCCTAAAAGGGTAAACTAGTCAAATGAATCGGACGAAATTGATGATTTATCGAAAATCGACAAAATTACCCTAACTAATCAAATGAATTGAATGACATTGGTGATTTATATTAAAAAAATCGACTAAATTGCCCTAAAAATGAACAAATTGATAAAATGGATTGGATGAAATTGATGAAGGAAATGGTCCAATGGATTGAATGGAATTGGGAGCTTATTAAAAAAATCAAGCTATCCACTGGTAGTTTCAAAAAATTATTACGATGCATTAGCCTATGAGCCTTCTAAAATCAAATTTTGGCCTCAATTTATTTATCGTCTCAATAAGAGGAATCATTTGTGAATTTCTTCAAATTAATGTCCTTTGCGCAAGGGATTTTTACCAACTTTGATAAAATGGCCAAAAAGTGATTATTAGACGCTCATATTCCAAAAATCGCTCTTATGAAGATGATCGGATCCTACCTTACCTTGTGCACTACCCCTTTGGATGGTACAAAATGTAAACGTGCAAGTCTCCTTGGATTAAGTATCCGAGACACAAGGTGGCTTATTCCTAATACGGGATCCCCTAAATGGCATTCCCTTCTAGGGTCTATACATGATGCCAGTTTATTAAAGCAGTAAATATGTGACAAATATGGCCTAAAGGACATAAATAATGCATCGAGGGGAAAAGGTCTAAAAATGAAATGTACTTATTGAAAATTAAGTGTAATGACTGAAATTTAAACATGTGAGTTATCTAGTGGGTAGGTCACTAAAAGAGGATCGTGCTAGATCTCTTATGTCCTAACGTTTGTGAATGCAAAAGACAAGAGACAAGGAAAGTTAGTTCAAACACATAACCATATAACACGTTGGACAATTTAGATAATATAAAAAGCAACAAAGATATACAAGGAAAGGGGGTGGGATCCCTCCCCTCATGAATGATGTCCCTAATAGGGTAAGGTCGACTCTACCCTAGGCAATTCTAATATGGATGCATGAGGCTGGGGTTCGCTAATGCATCTAGATTCGATAAGCTCAGGTCCCCGAGCCTTCAGACTTGGAAACCAAAGGTCATCACTCCCAAGATTCCTTGTCGGTGGCTCGAACGATTCCCCAGACATTGCTACGCACACGTCGTGTCACGGCCACATGTCTGAGTGAATCTATCAAAAATCCTCAATCTTCGACTAAAAGCTAAAGGCTATTAACCCAAAGCTTAAAGCAGAAGATTAAGTGACCCCTCGGATCGTGCTACGCACACGTCGTGTCACGATCACACATCCAAGTGGGTCGCCTAAAATCCTAACAGGGTGGAGTGGCGTGACAAGCCACTAAAGAAAAAATAAATGGGGGGTGAAAAAAATTAAAGCGTATGCACGTATGCTAGTGCTCGTTTGGAGGGGAGGGATTGAGGACCAACGCGAGGCTCTAGGGTAATGTCCCCCCACCCAAATGCAATGCAAAGCGCGAGATAAAACAAGTACAACATACATCCAATCAACCAATCATACATACGTGAGTGAGGGAATAGTTTGATACGCGCGCGCGTGGCAAAAAGTCCTAAAATGGAAAATGCAACCCTAATATCCAAATGCTATTTATAAGAAGGGTAAAAACGGAAAAGAATAACTAAATCAAATGCTTGGACCCTCTTAGGAATTCACTAGTGGAGTCGCCAATCTGTCGCGCCCCACTTTTTGATATGGTGTGAAAGTAGTGTGTGAGATATGTATGTGAACGTGTGAAAGTGAAAATAAAGGCCGTGGGATTGTGAAATGCGAGGGTTTGGCCAAATAAAGTTCAAAAGGGTTTTTGGATGAAAAATGGAGTCGCCACTTGGTATAGAGTTAGGGTGTACCAAGTCACCAAAAAATGATTTTTGTTTTTGAACGAAAAAGTAAATAAACCCTTTTAAAGAACTTATAGGTCTACGCAACCAAAGAAAGGGATCGGGGGTCACATTTGATAAGGGAGAAGGCAAAGGCAAAGTCTAAGGCACTCCCTTACCCTAGCAAGAGCTAGTTGCGTGACTTAGCCCCACTTTTCCCAATTTTTCTACCCAAAGTATGTATCGCATGTTGGATATGACTAATGGATGTGAAAAAGAAGGAAAAATGCAATCCTAAACCTAAAATGTTTCTCATGAGACTTTTAGGTCCCAACCACATGAATTGTGGTGGCCAATAAGGAAAGCTCTCATGGAAGTCATGATTAATGCAAGTGAGGACTCAAGTGCAAGTGTGCAAGTGTGAGAAAATAAAGGTGTTTGTGTGTGCAAATGAATGAAAATAGGATATTAGATACGTATAAGTGCAATTTGAGTGCCATCTGTGAGGTAGAAAAATAAATGAGGGATAGGAAAAAAGTGGTGAGAAAATGGATTGAGAAAAATCTAAGTAGTGAGAAAATATGGCTAAAAGAGTGAGGGGGTGATATAAAAGAATGCAAGTATATGACCCTAAGGGAATGCATCAAGTCGGGCACGGGAAGGACTCCTAACTTTATGACTTTGATTTTCCCTTGGATTAGAAGGAAGAACTAGCGTGCTAAGGCTATTTTGTAGCCAAACTCGCTCGTTTCCCTTATCGAAAGGGGACTCTCAAGCAAATGTACCCTATAACTAGCATGAGGATGCAAAAAGCCTAAAATGAGGGGAGAAGGATTGGAGGAGCATGCCAAATAATAAAAACTAAGAAGAATGCATGAAATGTAGTGAGCATACAAGTATGCACTAACGAAAGGGGGGCGGCCTATTGGGTCTAGCGTTGGACTAGCCCATATCTAGGAATTCCTACTAGCATTGGACTAGTGGAAACGGACAATGAGCCACAACTAGCGTTTGACTAGTGTGGTGACGTACATTCATCCATCACATTCATTCATGACTACAAAAAAGTGAGTAGACATGCGAATCACTTATAAACACGTAGCACATAACACTTAGCATGCTCGACTAGATGCAAGAGCCTAATAAAGCAAGTAACACGTAGCACGTAAGCATGCAAATCACACAAGGCAATTAAGGCCCTAACTATTACATTTGCTAACTAAAACAAATGGGGAAGAGGGAAAAATGGACAAAATTGCTCACCAAGCCCTATCTATTACAAGCCAAGAGGTGTACACATACCCCATAAAAGAATAACTTAATAAAAGCAAAAGTAAATGAAATAACTGAAAGGAATTAAGGAAAAGCGAGGAAAACAAAGTAGACATGCAATTCTAACTTAGCACGTTGGATCATATAGGGGGGAGACAAAAAAAATAAAAGAAGTTATACCTCCCTTGGAATGGTGTCCAAATGAAAGAAAAATGGCTTCAAAATAATAAAAAGGTCAAGGTACCACTTTAATTAAGAAAAATTAAAAGAATTGTGCAAAACAAAGCTCACTTAATCGTAAAGCCCCTAAATTTATGACTTAAGTGTAATTGACAAAGCATGGTAGTTAATTGAAGCAAAGCAAGCATTGCAATTTCAAGGATTAAAGTTGCCAAGGACCAAATTGATGACATTATTCAATTGGTTGGGTCATAGTAAAACAAAAGGAAGCTTGGGGGGTTAAAAAGCAATTTTTGGAAACATTTTTCATGCATGCAACGATAACTAAAGCCTTCATTACTTCTGCAATTCACGTATGAAGCTTTCTGCAGTTTTTTCTTTTCCAGCCACGGCTTTTTCTTTCCATTTCATCATGCACACCAGATTTTGATTCAAATATACGGCTTTGATCAGATATTTTTTCAACCCAACATCACAACCTTAAGCCAAGTAACAGACTACATAATGATCACAATCCAAATGACCAGAAAACATGGAAATATATCATACCAAAACTCTGAAAAATACATGCAGAAATGGTTTCGGCAGCCTGCTTGTTTGCATTTCAGCAAGGTGTTCGATCATGATTCAGGTGTTTTAGACCCTAGGCATGCAAACTCAAACACTACTTATCTAATTTCTTCCTTTTCAGAACAAGATTAACTAGCACATTAGATGACAAAGCTCACTTGATGAGCTATTGCGGAGAAGAAAACAGCAGAGGTATAGGAACGAATGCAGCAGTTTTTTTCTACTTCAGCCTAGATATGTTTGTGTGTGAGAACTCAAACAAACTCTACGCATTTGACAGCCCAAACCGAATGTAATTCGCACAAAACAATAAGCCACCACCTAATCTACTTGCTTTACAATGCAACAAAAGAATCAATCAAGCAAAAGGAGCCTGCGAAGTAACGAAGCAAATTTTCTGCTGCAACATTCATCCAGAGTTATTTTTGCAACTTTAAGCTCTCAAATACAGGGTTCATAGGAGACTTCAAACAAAAGCCAGCAAAGACCATGACTCAATCACCATTTGACAACTAGACACTTTGATTAACATAGTACAGCTGAACATGCAACAAAGGGAGCAGAAAAACACCCCCAAAAGTTCATGCAATTCGGCCCAAGCTACGCTGCGTTTTTTATTGCAACTGAACTCTACTTCAAAACATGACTCTACCTCATGGCGTACATGCACACGGTATTCCAATCAAATGGCAAACAAATCAAATACTTCAACAATGCAAAAACTTCAGCAACTGAAGAGAAAAAGAATCTGTTCGCACGGCTGCAAAGAGCCTCGACCCTTCCTCAACAAAATTTTGTGCACAAATCTCAAGCCAAACTCAAACTGAACCCGTGCGACAGAATCATCAATCATTCTTTCTACCTTTCAAATGTGAAAGCCTTGGAAAGCATAAAAATCCGGAGAAAACATGCAACTCTAGCCATATCCTGAGGTTCCGACATCTTAACAAAACTCACACGACAACAAAATTTTTAACAAGGATCGAACCCCCCCCCAAGTTCATCATCCAGATGTAATAACAAACGTACAAAAGGAAAGAATAATCTGGTCTGGGGAAAGGCTTGCCCTGATTCATTCATGACCTTTTTACAGATCTTTGAGCTTTCGTCTGACCCGAAGCAAACAAACAACTGAGAGCATTTCATTTTCATTTTCATAAAGAGAAAAACGCAAAAAGCTGATAGCTTTTAGTTCACGAATTCCCAATCAAACAAATTCAAAACACAACTACCGAAGTTATACTAACAAACAATGCATTCTGCAGACAAACAATGCATTATGACGATCCAGAAACTAATCATGCTACTAAACAAGAAATCCACGTTCCAGTTTTTAGAAGAGATAAACAAGAGCGGGGTTTAAAGCTACCTCTTTTGCTGCCTTTTGGAAACGAATCACTGTGGGTATGCTGGGATGAGCAAGATTCACCGAACCCAGGTCACAAGTTTCGGTAGAGGGTTGTGAAGCTCGAAGCTTTAGATCTGAAGCCTATCTCCTTCCTTGCCGTTTTCCTTTGGTTTCTTTCTGCGCTTCCCTTGGCTTTCTTTCTCAGTCCGTCACTGCCTCCAGTTCCTCCAGTTTTCTTTTTTTTTTTTCTCGGTCAAGCTCCTCCATAGACGAAGCCCTCTTTCCACACAAAGCTCCTCCTTTTTCAAAGCTCTCTTTTTTTTCTAAAACCTAGCCGCTACTGGAATCCTCCAACTCGCTCCCTCCTGCTTTTTGTTTCTCTTCATCTTCATCCGATCCCCAAAATCCTCTGTTTTTGGCCTCCCCTTTTTCTCTCACGAAGCTCTCAACTCTCAGCCGCCACCCCCAAAAACTCTCTGGTTTTCTCTTCTTCCTTTTAGTTTCCTCAGCCGCTGTTTTTTCCTAGCCGTCCAAAACTCTCAGCAATTGTTACCCACCCCTTCTGCCGCTGTCTTTTTTTCTTTTTATATGGGAACCTATAACTCTAAACCCTCACCTCAATGGTGAGGATGAAAGGTTTGTTCTACCCTAAAATCCAGCCCTCCAATGGCATGCGTGACTGTCCTTTGCAAGCTGCGTTAATACGCAGCTTGCATGCCGCGGATCCATTTTTTTTTTTTAATTAACAACTTAACAAAATATAGATAACTAATTAATAAAAAATAACTAATGAAAAAAAATTAAATACAATGAGCGGAAACAGGCATAAAAGGATAAAAATGAAATGCTAATTTTCTTTTCTTTTCCTTTTCTCTTTTTTCCTTTTTTTTCTTTTGTTTTTTCGCTTTTTTTTTTAAGTAATTTAGAAAAATGATAATAAAATTAAGTAAAAAACCAACAATTTAATTAACATCAGATAAAAATAAATAAATAAACTAGAAATAATAAACAGCAATGTTGCAATTTTTATTTTCATCATTTTTCTCTTTTTTTTTCAAGAAAACATTGAATTTGAATAAAAACAACTAAAGCATATTTTTGAATGCTTTTCTCTTTTTCCTTTTCGAGAAATTCTATGCTAAAACTCCAAAAATAAAATAATAAAATAAAATAAAAACTAAAAAACTAAAAACACTGAAAATTTGGTGTCTACATCTTTTCCATATTTTCTTTATTAGGAAAATTTTTTAAATAATTTTTATGAGTAAATATGGTTTTTAAATCATTTTTCTAGTATAAGTTAGTTCATGAGTTTTTAGGAGTGTATATTGGACGTGGGGCCCGTTAGTGCGGTAAGTTCGATAAAATTCACCCAATTAGGTTAAGTTTTGTATACAGGGATTAATTTACTAGGTGTTAAGAGAAGAGATAATTAGAGATTACCTAAATGGATTGGTGTTGGAGAGACAAAAGGATAGTTTTGAACTAAAAAGGTGACAAGTGTCACCTTGTGATTAAAGGGTGGATTTTGACCATCTTACTTACCTTTACCAATTAACCAAAAATTGGCCCAAAATCATCTTCATTTCAAACATCTTGGCCGAAACACTTAGAGAGAGAAGAGAGGAGAAGCCTTCAGCTTTCTTCATCCCAAGCTTGCTCAATCTTCTAATCTAACCGATAAAACTCCAATTTTCTCCATAAAAATCATTTGTAAGGTAGGATTAAGGTAGTTGGTGGAGTGGTTTGAAAGGAAGATGTGACGACCCCACCTCCCCCTAAGGCGAACCAGAGGGTTCGGCGGGCCGCCTGCCCGGCTCTCGCCGGGACTCAGTCGTTCACTACAGTCCTCAAATAAATACAATATAAATCTCAAAAATTACATCAAATATTCCCACAATTACACATCCAAGTCTCCAATAATTACATGTCATAAGCGAAGCGAAAACAATCCCAAATATACCATCCATACACGTGCACAAGTACTACAAGTCCTTCTTCGCCACGAGCCCTGTGGAGGGGAATAAAACAGTTTTTGGGGTGAGCTAAAAGCTCAGCGAGTAACCAGAAAATCATTAATCAAATCGGTTTCACAATAGTTCATTTCAATGATGTCATATAGCAATGATGTCATAAATTAAATGATAAATCCGGAAACAACTACAACATTTGCAAAACAGTAAATATGGATTATCAATAATTTAAGAAACATTTACAATGGAAAGCGATAGTAACATTCATGAAAGGATACATTCATTCTCCTGACATTTCCTCGCTCATTTGGTCATTCATTTCATTTCATTCACCCCGTCCCTGGCTTTTGGCCAGGCTCCACCAACCTACATAGGTAATACTCGAGTATACCAAACGTTCACCCAAGTTCCTAATCGCCTAACCGAGTCCGCTTCTGGCTCAAGACGACCGGTAACAAGGGGCAATGGCCAATTCAGCCCAAAAGGCTTACATTCATGCGCAAGTAACATTTCAATCGAAAATTTCACATTTATCGAGGTCGAGTGCGATAAAGTACACACTCGCCTCAAAAACTCGTTTTGGAAATCATTATAAGCGCTTAACACGTTATCAACCAAAATACAAGTCATGAAGTCAAGAAATATAGCAAACAAGGCACACTCAAATGCCAGCACACATGATATGCAAGAAAATATTTCAAAAGTAACTTTGGAAACAGTTGAAAAGTAAATAATGTAAGAAATGGTTCATAAATAACTTTAGAAATAGTTTGAGGTCACTCACCTCCACGGCTCAGAACCCATTCGTCATAAACCATTATCTTGTCCGAATCCAAGCCCTAAAACCCAAAACAGATTTGATGTCCTTTAGTGATTTTGGCACCATTGGCACTACGATTATCGGATGGGGGTGTAAGATACACCGTTTCGAAGCTAAAAGACAGGGATACAACATTACAGAAGGTCACTCAACCCAGTTTTGAATGCAAACAGGTCAAAAATGCAGAATACCAAACCAGAACCGTAATTGCAGGTTTACAAATCACACCATGCTGTAATTAGTCCAATTCAGTCTATACAGGTCCAAATGCATTGATTCCAAAGGCATGCGGTAGCTAAGACCTCAAGCTACATTTCATAAGAAGACACCAACATCCAAATCCAAAGCAATTCCAGTCAAAACAGACGATTACAAACACAGTTTGCACATTCTGATCAACCCAGAACAGCTACAGTAAAATTGACATATCTCACTCTACACTACTCCAAATGACCTAAAATGTTACAGGAACCTCAAACACATCAATACCTACAACTTTCATGTTTTGAGCCAAGGCCAATTCGGCCTCTAACTAGGTGCTAAAAATTCGGACAGATTGTGCAACCCAAAAACCCTAACTTGCTGAAATTTTTCCCAAACCAGAAATTGGTTGCAATTGTTCACTTTTCCCACCTTCTTAAGTCATTATATACCATTTCTAATCATCCTAGATAGCCACACAATCATGCTTATATTAAAACAAAAAAATCCCCAAAATAATAAAACTTCATCATTTCAACCACAAATCAAGAATTAATCCATAAAATTGCCTCTTATGCCACTACTAAACATAAATTAAACATCATTAGAGGGAGGAAAGGGGTTCATCCACCACTCACCTTAGTAAAACAAGAGGGAGAGCAACTTGTCACCTTAAGCTTCCAAACAACTTCACCAAACAACTCACTATCACTAAATGAAGAGGTTTTATGGAGTAGAAACAAGTTTAGAAGGTTGGATGGTTTGATTGAAGCAAGATGAAAGCCAAAACTTGAAGAGTTTTTCTCTCTTTTGAAGCTCAAGAAAGTCGGCCAAGAGGAAGACAAGAATAAGAGATTTTTGGTTAATTTTTTAGATATTTAACCAATTTGGTCAAAAGTCAAAAACCATGAATAGTTGTCATAAGCCATACCCAATGAAATGGTGACACTTGTCACCTCAATTAATGCATTCCTATCCCTTCCTTTTCCTCTCACATCAATCACTTAACATCCTCTACTTATCTCTTAATACCCGATAAATTTCACACAGTATCCGAAACTTAACCTTATTGGCCGAATTTTTCCGAACTTTTCGCACTAGTGGG
This sequence comes from Coffea canephora, assembly GCA_036785865.1. Lineage (NCBI taxonomy): Eukaryota > Viridiplantae > Streptophyta > Magnoliopsida > Gentianales > Rubiaceae > Coffea > Coffea canephora. Next base: position 20,814,118 of record CM071916.1, read on the forward strand.
TCCCACGTCCATATACGCTCTTAATTTCTCAAAAACTAACCGATACTAGAAAAATCATCTAAAAACTATATTTGCTCATAAAAATTATCTGGAGAATTTTCTAATAAATAGAATGTCGAAAAGGCGGGCGATCAATAAAACAAACCCTAGAAACTTAAAAAAATTTCGGGTCCGCGTACTCATTCTTTCGGGGCGTCACAGAAGAGGTGCTAAGTTGCTTCTTTTCTTGAGGTTGCAAGGTGAGTAGCTAAGGAAATTCTTTCTTTGGTCTTGATAGTGTTAGATTAGTGACTTGTGATAGTTAAAGAGGTGATTTTGTGGAGGATTTCATGACTTTTGGTAGAGATTGATGAATTTTTATTTTTATTCTTGATTTTTCTGTTTTTATATGTTTAGTGTGGGTTGGCCATGGATGATGGCTTGGTATGGTCTCAAATGAAGCTTTGGTGTGTTAATTGTAGGTATTTGCGGAAAATTTCCGCTTTGTACGGAAAATTTCAGATTTAGGGTTTTGAATTAGGGGCTTTTCTAGGGTTGCTATAGAACTCTTGAATTAGCTTTGTTTAATGGGTATTGTAACCCTAATAAGGTGTATTGAATGGCATAGGACTTGTACTTGTAGTTGGGGTTGTATTGGTTGAAATTGAATGATGGATTTTAGGATGGAAATCTGAAATTTTAAGGGGAAATGTTGTCCAAATGTTAGGTCCATGTGATTTCTTGGAATTGGGTTGCTTAGAGTGTTAATTAGTGATTTTGGGGTTGTCTAAACCCTTAGCCCCAAGTGTTCCTTATATTACTTTCAAGTTCTATTGGCCTTACATTAGTGATGTGTGGTTTGGATTTATGACTCGTATTCGAGTCTCATTGTGCTTTCTTGAATGTTTTAGGGCATGACGGTGACTCAAGATGCTCGTTGAGTGGAAATTTGTGAAACTCTCTGTGTTTGATTGGTGAGTGTACTACTCACATGATTGTTACTTCATGGCTTTGCTATACTTGAAATCTATGATTTGAATGCTTGTGTATACTGTTGAGATTGATTGAGTTGAGGGTGTACTTGATCACTCTCGCACTCTATGGCTTATGTAACTGTTTACTGTATCAATGGAATGTCTCTTGAATATACTTGAACTGGTGTCATTGGGATGTGTATCCAACGACTTTACTGTTGACTCTGAGCTCAACCCCCTCGGCGGTCGATTGACTCGAGCCAGCAAGGGCTTGGTCGAGGAGAATGACAAGCCATGGGGACTGTTTCTATGGAATCATTGGATATAAGACTCTTGATTCCGGTATACTCGAATATTACCATTGCGAACAAATTAGAGTTCGGGCCCAGTAAGGGAATGTGAGGTGGAAGGAATTGGAGAAAGTGGAGTCTACAGTATTGGTTACTCCTTAAGCGTTGACGGAGGGTCAACGGGGCGAGATCAAGTACGACAAGCGAGAAAAAGGGCTCTTGAGAGCCGACCGTATCCTTTTAAATATCTTTATTGAAATGTGGTGCTAGTTGACTCACTTATTGGATGTGTTTGAATTGAATAACTTTGTGCTTATGTGAACTTCGTTACTTGGGTGATGGTACCTCATTGGGCGAAAGCTCACTCTATTGCCTTTGTTTTCCATATAGGGATATGAATAACTCTTGGGGAATTGTGATTTTGAAGCCGAGTGGAGCTAGTTAATATTTTTTTGTATAGCTCCTCAATGGTGGGAAACCTTAGATGTATTTTGACTCAACCTTTCCTTTTGGGTTGTAATTTGAAACCATATGTGTATAAACGTGTTTGGTAATGTTCAGTTGTTATTTTGGTTTGTAAATGTCAAATTCCAAGGTTTATATGATTTGTTGGTGATTGATTGGGTTTCGGACAGGTTCGGATTTCGAACGGCAAAAGAAAAAAATTTTGGCGGGAAAGGGCACAGGTGAATCCGGCCGAGAATCCGGCCAGAACTTGGCCGGATTGCCTTGGATTTTTTTTTGAATCCGGCAGTTGGTCACTGCCTCCAATCCGACCAAGAATTCGGCCGGAAATTTGGCCTGATTCTGGCAGGATTGTGACGTGGCCGGCACTGTTCATGTGCGGCTCCATTTTTCATTTTTTGTTTTGCGAATTTTGAATCATTTGAGCGCTCTAATAACTTTCGAAACGTTTTAGATTGTATGTAATCGTCTTAGTAGTCCTGGCGAGAGTTGGGTAGGCAGTCTGCTAACCCCTTTGGTACGCCTTAGGGGAAAGTGGGGCTGTCACACCTTCTACCCTTCTAATCAATCCGAGTTGTCCTTGATTGATTTAGAATCCACCAATTTTGTCCATAGTCTGATCAAGATAGATCCTTCTGCTGCCTGTGCAATTCGATTCCTTCTCGAGTGGTCCTTGGAGAATTGAGTTCGCATCAGTTGGTATCAAAGCTTCGACTCTTGATCCAGGTTAATATCTTTTTCTTTTCTTGTTTTACTCATTATTCTTCTACCAAACCCTACCCAATTAAAAAAAATTGCACTTTAGGGTTTGAATCTCCATAGCTTTATTTGTGTCTAGTTTCTTGTTGCTCATCATGTTTGTTTCTTGTACCAAATCTGCCCGTGTCTTATTGCTATTGTTTTCATTGTTTGTGTCCAGCAATTATATTGTCAAATCAGTGTGTTAGTTGTGTCCAAGTTGCACAAAAAAAAAATCTTGATTCGCTAGTTTTGGTGCTTTGCCGAAATTCTGTTTGATGTTTTTCGTTAAATTCTATCCAGATTTGTCGTAGTGATTTGTGTCTAAATTCTATTTTGTGTTCGAAATTCTATTGGGTAGACATTTTATGAATTAAAAATTGAGAGTTTTCTCTTGGCTTCTTTGAAGCGACTTTGAATACCTTAGAGTTGGTCTCGAGGATTCAAACCGGCTTATCAATTCAAGACCATGTTGAATTGTGGCGCCTTCTACCCTTCTAATCAATCTCGAGTTGTCCTTGATTGGTTTAGAATCCACCAATTTTGTCCATAACCTGATCAACATAGATCCTTCCGCTGCCTGTGTAATTCGATTTCCTCTCGAGTGGTCCTTGGAGAATCAAGTTCACATCAGTAACTCGGTTCTCTCAAGGAATTTGAACATTGGATTTGCAACATGAATTCTTTGTTTTTGACTCTATTCATTGGCCCCCAATGAATCTTTGTTGGATCTACAAATAAGGCATGAACACCTCCTAGGATTCGTATCAGATTCAATCTCTATAAATTCCAAAAATTGGCAAAATTGACTGAAAATTCTGCCCTACACAAGTAAAAATAGTAAAGTTATAGTAGCTTACGGTTCAATTTGGACCAACTTATGAACTGAATCTCTTTGAGGTGTCTTCTAAAGAATATTAGTATTTGAAGCCTACTTTTAATAGGCCAAGTTGTATGAATTTTTTATAATTATAACTCAAATTATGAGTTTTCTAAAGGAATGGTGCATACTAGGGTTTTTGGTGTGTTTTTGGTGCATTTTGGTAGTGTGATCACTTGGTGAGGTATGTGTAATAAATTTAGTGGATAAGAGCGAGTATTAATTAAGAGGAAGTATGTGATTAAAAGTGCTAATAATAAGTTAGTGAATCATAAGTTAAAACAAAAGTACGAGAGAGTTAAGGAAAATAGGCTTGAACCGGCGTGCTTCGTTTGTTACCGGTTGAGTACACTACTTGAACAATATTTTCTTACTCCTTGATTTTATTTTACTTAATTCTCCCTAATTTGACTCTTACACCAGACAAAATTCTTGACCTAAAAACAAGAGGAAAAGAAAAAAAAACAAGAGGAAAATTGGTGGTGACAAGTGTTGGCAATCCAAGAGATGTTTGCCCAAGACCATTTCCTTTCTTCTTATCTTTCTCTTGGACTAATTTTTCTTCATTTCTTGCTTGGTTTGGCCGTGAGTTTAGAGAGAAAAAATAGATGAAAAAGCTTCAATTTCCAACTTGATTCTTGCCTTGTTTGAGTTGAAATCACAAAAAAAAAACCGAACAAACTTGCAACAAGGTGACAAGGAAACTTGGGGTGAAGTGATCTTGCATAGCCTTGGTTTTGTGTTTTTCCTTGAGATTTGAAGGTATTAAGCTAAGAAACTCTTCTAATCTCTCTTATCTTGCATTTTATTAGATAGATGACTTGAATATGGAAGTTGTATGGAAGATATCATGGATTTGTGAAGTTGGTGGAATTTTCCAGCTTAGGGTTTCATTTTCCAGCCTTGATTTGTGTTTTTAAGCTATGATATGATGGTATTTAGCTTTGTTATGGACTTGTGTGAAGATTTATAGCTTTATTGTGACTTTTTAGCTTTCAACTAGGAATTTCCAGCTTTAGTTCCACTATTTCAGCTTTAATACAGAAATTTTCAGCTTTGATATTGTGATGATATATGCTAGAAATGAGCTACAATTAGATAGTTTTATGGCCTAGATTAACAGCTGTTTTATCTTGTTGCTTGTGTGTTGATTTGGGGCTGAATTGAGAAGAAAATAAAGCCTTGAAATGGCTGGAAAATTAGGAAAATGCAAAGGAAATAATGTCTGTTTTATTTCATGAAGTTCAAGCAAGTGAAATTGGAAATTGAGTGGTGATTCTTGGTTGAATTGAACCTATATTGTTTAGATTATTTGAATTCCCCTTAGTAGGGATGTATAACCTGAAATTTTTGCTAAAACTTATATATTTTATAAAGAGAAAGTAGCGACCGCTTTAAACAAGATTTTCTCGTTTCTCGTATCAAGTTGCAAACTTAAAAGTTTTAAATGCTTCTTTATCGAAACTAAAAGAGCGAGCATGAATTTTCTAGGGTTTGATAAGTAAAATGAGTACTATTTAAATGAGTTCTATTTACTTGATTTTCTTTAAGCGAAATTCTTATATTTTGAAACCCTAATTGATTTCAAGTTACCATACGATATTTTATCGCAAATTTTGACTCTAACCAGGAAGTTGAACCTGAACTTGGTTTTGGAAAGCTGTAAATTATTGGTGAGTGTTCCAACTGCATGTTCCCTGCTCATTGTGCCTAGAAATTTACTAAACACCTAATTTGACATTCATAGGTGAATGTGTACTTTATCGCACTTGACCTAACTCGACTAAACACTTGATATCTCATTCATGCATGTACAAGTAACTTGATTTGCATGTTACCTGTACATTGACTTAAAATACTTGAAATGCGTGGAAATGTGACATGCTAGGCATTTTTTGTGACTTGGTCAGGGTTAGGTGAGTGTACCTTTATTCGCACTCGCCCTCCCCTTCTTGAATGATCTTATACTTGCTTAAATTTGATTGACCTGTACTTGTGCTTGACTTGTAAGTGCTGAGCAGCAGCATGTACCACACTCAATCCGAGTGGGAGATGCCTCTCATTCTGTCTCCGTACTTTTATCTTGATTAAGTCGATTGGAGATGTTATCTGATCGACTATACTAACTACTTGGGAAGCCAAACTCCACTGGCTAGTTAATTGACTCGAGCCAGCAAGGGTCTGGTCGATTATATAACGAACCATGGGTCTCCTGTTCTGTCATGTAGAGTGTTATCTCCTCGACTAATTGGTATGCTCGAGCACTACCACCGGTGTTTATCTTGGAGTTCGGGCCCGGTAGGGGATTTGAATGGTGGACGGAGATTGGAGTTAAGTGGTGCTCTACTGGACTTGTTATAATTCCATGGTTGACGGAGTGTCAATAGATTTTGAACAAGACCTGCTCCCCAGAGCAGACTGTATCGTTTTACCTGGAAATGTTGGATATCTAATGATTTACTAATTTGAATTGTTATTGCCCACTTTTATGAACTCTTGTACTTGCTACTTTGATATTTCAAGTTTTACATAATGACCAACTTGCTACTTGGGTCTGCATGAAGTTTTGAAACCTCACTGAGCTTTGACTCATCCTATTAGTTTTGTTTTCCTTATAGGTGATACAAGCATACACGTGAGGCTAAGCTCCAAAGCTCATACATTCTCAAATATCACAAAATATTTAAAATTCCAGATACATTCAACCTAATCGAGCACTAGCACGAGTATAATCACAAAAATTCAAAAGGTAGACAATGCTAGCTTGTACCAGGCTAACGTCCTCGCTCGTACCCCCTGTAAGGAAAACAAAACTAATAGAGTGAGCTAAAACTCAATGAGCTTCCAAAAACATCATGCAGACACAAGTAGCAAGTTGAGCACTATTTAAAAGTGAAAATATCAAAGTAGCGAGCATAAGAGTTCATAAAAGAGGAGCAATAACACTTCAATTGGAGTATTTGAGTTGTTTTTTACCAATATTTGGTATCAACTAAGATGAAAATGTTAGTTTTATCTCGAAAACTTTGAATTACATTTGGTCACTTCAATTTGGGATTGGTTATTCCTTCAACTACTGATTTCTGAAATTTTCTTTGGTTATGTTTGAATTTAAGAAATGACTCAAGATTTTTCATGACTTGAAAGTTCAAATGTTATTATTTACTCTAAAACTGTATTTTCATATTTGCACTAGTACTTTCTGGATTTTTGATGGTTCATCTAGATTTTGATTAGTTGAACCATAATACGTTATTTTGATTGATCTAGGTTTCTTTGGTGATCCAGAGTACAACTCGGAAGGAAAGTTTTGACATATCTCTTGCTCATGCTGGTGAGTGTTCCAACTGCATGTTCTCTGCTCATTATTGTTAGAAATTTACTAAACATCTGCTTTGATATTCATAGGCAAGTGTGTATTTTATCACACTTGACCTAACTCAACTAAACACTTGATATCTCATTCTTGCATGTACCAGTAACTTGATTTGCATGTTGCCTGTAGATTGACTTGAAATACTTGAAATGCATGAAAATGTGACATGCTAGGCATTATTTGTGACTTGGTCAGGGCTAGGCGAGTGTGCCTTTATTTGCACTCGTCCTCCCCTTCTTGAATGATCTTGTACTTGCTTGAACTTGATTAACAAGTACTTGAGTTTGTACGTGTGCTTAACTTGTAAGTGCTGAGCGGCAGCATGTACCACACTCAATCCGAGTGGGAGATGCCTCTCATTCCGTCTCAGTACTTTTATCTTGATTAAGTTGATTGGAAATGTTATCTCATCGACTATACTGACTTCTTAGGAACCCAAACCCCACTAGCAAGTTAATCGAGTTAAGACGGCAAGGGCCTGTCGATTAGATAACGAACCATGGGTCTCTAGTTTTGTCGAGTGGAATGTTATTTCCACGACTAATGTACCACCAGTATTTATCTTGACGTTCGGGCCTGGTAGGGTGTTTAAATGGTGGATGGAGATTGGACTTAAGTGGTGCTCTACTAGACTTGTTATAATTCCATGGTTGACGGAGTGTCAACACATTTTGAACAAGTGGTCATGGAACCTGCTCCCCAGAGCAGACTGTATCCTTTTACCTAGAAATATTGGATATCTAATGATTTACTCATTTGAATTGTTATTGCCCACTTTTATGAACTCTTATGCTCGCTACTTTGATATTTCAAGTTTTACATAATGACCAACTTGCTACTTGGGTCTGCATGAAGTTTTGGAACCTCACTGAACTTTGCCTCTCTCTATTCCGTTAAATTTGTTTTCTATATAGGGGGTACGAGCGAGGGCATGAGACTGGTACAGGCTAGCATAGTATAGTTTTTAAAATTTTACGATTGTACTCGCGCTAGTTCTCAATTCGAGTTGAATGCATCTGGAATGTTAAATATTTTGAGATATTTGGGAATGTATTAGCCTGGGAGCTTAATTTAAGCAACAATGTACATTTAATGTTTGGAACTGTAGTTTTCTTTACTTTTGAAGTTGTAACCCGTTTAAATTAAAGTGAGTGAGCGAGTCCTGGCGAGAGGTGGGCAGACGATCCGCTAAACCCTGGGGTACGCCCTGGGGGCGATGGGATCGTCATAGATGGTATCAGATCTTTAGGCTTCAAATCTTTGTAATGTATCCTAAAATTAAAGTTTAGGATGCCGGATTATGGGATTAACTTGAATATTACATGGACTAGAGAGCCTACTGTATTCTAGTGGTTAAAGAGAATTGTTACTTGAGAGTTTCTTATATGGGATTGGTGAAATTAAAACTGAGGAATTTTGTGGTGTTATATGGAAAGGAAACATTATGTGAGAGGTTAGTAGTGAAAGATTGAATAAGATTTGAATTGGCTTTGTACTTGAAGGAATGGAAGGAATCGGTGTAACTATTGGTATTAGCTATAGGAGATAAGAAACTGAGATTTGGTAGTTAATTTCACATATGGTGGTTTTCAACCAAAACAAACGAATTTTCAAAGGAATAAAATGTATTTTTCCACCTATTTACTTACTGAAAAATTCCTGCTTGGGAATCTAAAAAAAAAAGAATTAAGATGTACTAGTTTTATTTTCAAACAATGGTTGAAAATAACATATATATGCTCTAAGTACTTTATAACTTACCAATTTTGATAAGTATGTGAATTTTATTTGAATTTAAAACCAGAAATTTGTGAGCAAGTAATGAGTTTATTGAATATTTATATATGCTAGACCCAAGAAAAGGTTGAAGTTTTCTAACTAAGTTTTTCAATCCTTGATTGTACACTGATATATTTTCGCATCTGAATTTGGCCATGCTTTGACCAAGAAACCCTTGAAATTTTGGAAGAATTGCGGACTTGGGCTCCAATAATGTAAATTCTGGATTTCATTAGATTTTTTAATTTTGTTTGCTCTTCTTACGTCTTCCAAGAACCTATCCGAGTTTTGAACGTGAAATTCTTGGTTTAAAGGGAAAGCCTGCAGTTAGTGTGATTGAGGAGTAAGGGTGTACTAATGATGTCGTGGATAGTTCTAGTAGTTCCATCACTGCATTGACTAAAGAGAAAGACAACTAAGAAATAATAAGAAGAGTACTTAAGGACTATTGGGATATTCAGATAAGGATTACATAATTTGTTCTTGAATTCAAATACATAGATTGACAAATTTCTCGAGGTGATCTTTATTACTATTGATTAACTCGTTAATAAGGTATTGGAATTTGTGAAACATGTGAAAAGATTAAGAATATACGACCTAACTTCTTGCTATTTTTACTTTATTTTAACATAGTTGCACCTCGTTTGTTTGATTAATTAATGATTTGAAATGATTTTTACATTTACATAAATTTATTGTATTTTGTATTTTGTTTCTTCGAATACATTTTTTTTACTTTAACTCATTGCTTTAATTACTTAGATATTTTTATAAGTGAATCAAGTTTTTAAAACATTTTTCTTGTATAAATTAGTACATGATAAGTTTGAAGTGCATTAAGATGGTGGGACCCACAAAGGTGTGATGTGCTTTAAATTTTCGAAGTATGGTGGAAGTGTTGTGCTAAGGGACATTATTTATGATGTGCTAAGGATTAATTTGGAACTTGTTGCTTAAGGATGCAACTAAGAGACAAAAGGATATATATATTAGCTTAGATGATGCCACTTGTCGCCATAGTATTAAGTCTTGTTTAAGATTTTGACCAAAGACTTTGACTAGACCAACTTAAGCTTATCTCTTAAGCCTTTGTTTTGTCGTCATTTCCTCCATTTTCCTCCATGGTTGGCCGAATGCGAGAGAGAGAAAAAAAAGAGAGAAAAGCTTCATTTTCTACTTCCATTTTTGCTTGGATCTTGAAGTTGTACCATAAAACTAACAATCTACTCCATAAAAAGTGGTACTCAAGGAAGATTGAAGTTCTTGGTGGAGAGATTTTGGAGTGTTAAGCTAGGATTTGTATTTTCAAGAAGGTGATCAAGGTATTGGTTTCAAGAAGCTATATTTACCTTAGATACATGTTTATAAGTGATTTTTAGGTTTGATTATGGTGATTTTCATGACTTGTTAGTTGATTTGAGTGGTGAAATGAAATTTCAACATTGGTAATGAGATTTTTAGCTTTATATTGTTGCTTTAAGTTGAATCTTGCTTTACTAGCTTTGCTAAGTGGATAGACTAGTTTGTATATGTTGATTTGGCTAAAACTATGAGGAATTTCAGCTTTGATGAGTAGTTTTAGGGTTGATATGCAAAATTCCAGCATTTGGTTGGAAATTGCAGTCAATTTTCTGAACTTTTCGGTAGTTGTAGGAGATGAACTAGAGCCTAAATTTTATACCGTTGGGAACCTCTATGAATCTAGTTTTAAACGCCGTTGACGGAGCTCAATTTCGATTTTTCTACACCAAGTTATAGCCATTTTACCAAAATTGTTCAGTTATCCTGTTTTGGCTCTGACAAAATTTTTATGTCTCTATTTTTGCCAATTTTGACCCTAATAATGTTTGAACTGGGGTTTGATGCCTTCATCAAAGTTGTAGACCTCTGTCTTAGCTTCGAAATGCGATCAAAATTACCTCGATCCAAAATATCTAGATATAGTTATGACCAAAACACCGAAGGATGACAAATTTGCCACTTATAATTTTTTCTTTAAACTGGTTTCCAGCTTTGATATCCATGGCGATAAGTTTATTATTTGGTTTGTTTGGTTGGTTTTGAGGCCTTCAATAGATGGATGTTGTTGGTTATCACTTGTGATTGGATTGGAGGCTTGTTGGCTTGTGAATCCAAGTTGTACATGGATGGGAAAAGTAAGAAAATAGGGGAAATGCTGCCCAAATTTCTATTACTTGCTCTTATGTATATTAGTCAGATATAAGGTTTGATTTTGGGTTAGTTGGATCTTAAGTTACATATATATCCTTGAACGCACTTCAATAGTAGTATATGAGTTATTTTTAACCAAGATTTGGTATCAACTAAGATGAAAAGTGTTAGTTTTATCTCGAAAACTTTGAATTACATTTGCTCACTTCAATTTGGGATTGGTTGTTCTTTCAACTACTGATTTCTGGAATTTTCTTTGGTTATGTTTGAATTTAAGAAATGACTCAAGATTTTTCATGACTTGAAAGTTCAAATGTTATTATTCAATCTAAAACTGTATTTTCATATTTGCACTAGTACTTTCTAGATTTTTGATGGTTCATCTAGATTTTGCTTAGTTGAACCATAATACCTTAATTTCACTGATCTAGGTTTCTTTGGTGATCCGGAGTACAACCCTGAAGGAAACTTTTGACATATCTCTTGCTCATATTGGTGAGTGTTTCAACTACATGTTCTCTGCTCTTTATTGCTAGAAATTTACTAAACACCTGCATTGATATTCATAGGCGAGTGTGTACTTTATCGCACTTGACTTAACTCAACTAAACACTTGATATCTCATTCATCCATGTACAAGTAACTTGATTTGCATGTTACCTGTATATTGATTTGAAATACTTGAAATGCATGGAAATGTGACATGTTAGGCATTATTTGACTTGGTCAGGGCCAGGCGAGTGTGCCTTTATTCGCACTCGTCCTCCCCTTCTTGAATGATCTTGTACTTGCTTGAACTTGATTGACCTGTACTTGTGCTTGACTTGTAAGTGCTGAGCGGCAGTATGTACCATACTCAATCTGAGTGGGAGGTTCCTCTCATTCTGGATCCGTACTTTCATCTTGATTAAGTCGATTGGAGATGTTATCTCATCGACTATATTGACTTCTTGGGAACCCAAACCCCACTAGCTAGTTAATCGAGTCGAGCCGGCAAGGGCCTGGTCGATTAGATAATGAACCATGGGTCTCTAGTTTTGTCGAGTGGAGTGTTGTCTCCTCGACTAATTGGTATGCTCGAGTATTACCACCAATGTCTATCTTAACATTCGGGCCTGGTAGGGGGTTTGAATGGTGGGTAGAAATTGGAGTTAAGTGCTGTTCTACTGGGCTTGTTATAATTCCATTGTTGACAGAGTGTCAACAGATTTTGAACAAGTGGTCATGGAACCTGCTCTCGAGAGCAGACTGTATCCTTTTACCTGAAAATGTTGGATATCTAATAATTTACTAATTTGAATTGTTATTGCCCACTTTTATGAACTGTTATGCTCGCTATTTTGATATTTTAAGTTTTACATAATGACCAACTTGCTACTTGGGTCTGCATGGAGTTTTGAAACCTCACTAAGTTTTGACTCACCCTATTCTGTTAAATTTGTTTTCATTGCAGGGGGTACGAGCGAGGGCGTGAGGCTGGTACAGGCTAGCATAGTCTAGTTTTTAAAATTTTGCGATTGTACTCGCACTAGTACTCAATTAGGGTTGAATTTATCTAAAATATTAAATATTTTGAGATATTTGGAACTGTAATTTCCTTTGTTTTTGAAGTTGTAACCCATTTTATTAAAGTGAGTGAGCGAGTCTTGGCGAGAGTTGGGCAGGCGGTCCGCTAAATCCTACGGTACGTCCTAGGGGGAGGTGAAGGAAGCAACTTCAAAAGTAAAGGAAGCAACGGTTCTAAACTTAAAATGTACATTCATTTCTATCTCAACCATCGTTTGAAAATAAAACTAGTACATCTTAATTCTCTTTTAGATTCCAAAGCAGGAATTTTTTTTTTAGTAAGTAAATAGGTAGAAAAATACATTTTATGCCTTTGAAAATTCGTTCGTTTTTGGTTCAAAACCACCATATGTGAAATTAACTAGCAAATCTCGATTTCTTATCTCCTAGCTAATACCAATAGTTACACCGATTCCTTCAATTCCTACAAGTACAAAGCCAATTCAAATCTTATTCAATCTTTTACTGCTAACCTCTCACATAATGCTTCCTTTGCGTATAACACCACAAAATTTCTCAATTTTGTTTCCACCAATCCCATATAAGAAACTTTCAAGTAACAATTCTCTTTAACCACTAGGATAGGGTAGGTTCTCTAGTCCATGTAATATGCAAGTTAATTCCACAGTCCGGAATCCTAAACTTTAAACTTAGGATATGTGACGTCCCCACCTCCCCCTAGGGCATACCAGAGGATTCGGCGGACCGCCTGCCCAACTCTCGTCGGGGCTCACTACAGTCCTCAAATAAAAATGAAAAAAAATAAGACCACAAGAATAAGTGTAACAAGAATTCCAAACTTAAAATATATACTTATATACATTTCTATCTCAAAAGGAATACAGCTCAAATATACAAAGGTTTTCAATTCTTCATACATCCAACTCTTGCCAAGCGCTAGGGCGAGAACCATTACAAAAAAAAATTCAAAAGAACTAGACTAGTCTAGCCTATACAGATCTCTCATCCTTGCTCGCATCCCTTGTTAAGGAAAACAAAACTAACGGAATAAGCTAAAACCTTAGTGAGGTTCCAGACACATAATCAACTTAAACAAGAATATTAATTATGTAATAACAAGTAATCCAGGAAACATTTACAATATGAAACAATGATAACACATTCATTAAAAGGATACATGCTCACATGGAGCCTTTCGTTCTTTTATTCACTTTTCGTTTCCTTATTCCTCCAATCATTTTAAAATGCATTTTGTAAGTGAAAATCCCTCCATTGACATTGTCAATCGCCCATTCATTTCATTCTTCCTCCTTCTGGACATTGGCCAGACTCCACCTGACAACGTGGTAATACTCGAGTATATCAAACTTTCACCCAAGGTCACCAAATCGCCGGACCGAGTTTGCTTCTGGCTCGAGTCGACCGGCAACGAAGAGCAAGGGCTCAGTTCAGCCACAAGGCTTACATTCATGCACAACTAGCGTATAATCAAGTAATCATTGAAAATTTCACATTTATTTAGGTCGAGTGCGATAAAGTACACACTCGCCTAGCAAAACTCAATTTCAGCAATCATTAAAACATTTAACAGTTAATCAAACATCCACAACAAGTCACATAGTCAATGGAAACATAACGTACAAAGAACACTCACCTATTTAAGCAATAACGTCCAAAGTTTCGTTCCGGATAACACCTTCAATCACCAAGGAACCCTAAGAGTAACCAAGAGAACATGTCATGCTTCAACCATCAAAGATTTAGGTGATTCAAAGAAAATCCGAATACCTACTAGTACAAAGTATAAGTATAGTTTTGGAAGTGAAAAGAGTACATTTAAACCAAAGGACATAAGTAAAATATTTGTAAAACTTATGCTCACTCGTAAGACTTTGAAATCTCCATTTGAGTCTAAGAAACGAAAAAAACGTATTTCTATTAGTCGTAAATTTCATTTTTCCAAGGGTACAAGTTTTGGCCAGATTCTAACTTATATACCTCTAATAAAGAAGACTTAAATATCTTAGATGATTCAAGTTAGTTTCATTCTCAATCCTTACTCAAGTTGCGAGTACATCTACCTAGCCCTGGAGTGCAAATTTGGGCAGCACGCCCTTTGTACTTACCTATTTTCCAGCCATTTATGGCTTCATTATTTTCCTCAATTAGTCCCCAAAATTACACACAAATAATCTCATTACAATAGTCATTCAATAGGCTAAAAGTCATTCCATTACAAAACCAAGCTAAAAAAGTAACCGGAAATAAGGTTTAAGACAAAGAACAAAATGACAGGTTTGATCTCTCTAAGCGTATTGGTCACCACCGAAGCTACACTTATTGGATTGGGGTAATATTTATACTGTTTCGAAGCTAAGACAAAGGGCTATAACTTTGATGAAGACAACTCAACCCAGTTCACAGTGTATCTAGGCCGAATCTACAAATTACAGAACCAGAATTTCACCGTCAGGCTGGTTAACAGCACTGGATTCAAATGATAATAACTCAGGCTACACAAGTCCGATTGAGACATTTTTGGATGCGTTGGAAAGCTAAAACATTAGACTACAACTTTAGTGTTTTGACCAACTGCTGATTTAATACAGATCAAGGTGAAAAATGAAGCCAGAATGATGAAATGTCAAAACTGTCCGCAAAACTCTATCTATGGCAGTCAAGGGTAGTTTTGTCATTTTACATGATACAGTACTTGGATTGAGCTACAATTTTACAGACAGCTATAAAACATCATTTTCTACAACTTTCATGTTTTAGGCTAAACCCAATTCGGCCTTCATCATGGCCGAATGAAACTGGTCAGAATAGGGTAGATTACTACCAAATGAAAACCCTAAACTGGAATTTATGCAAACCAACCAGAAATTTCTTTAGGCAAAGTAAACTAGCACCTAAACACAAGATTTTCCATACATCAAAGATAGTAAATCATGACCAACCATTACACTTCACATGTGAGCAGAAATTACACCATAAAACTGAAAATTTTCATATCACTACCTCAACTCATGAAATATTGCATAAAACTAGCAAAATCTCAACCATAAGCTACTAGTTTGCAAATATTGAAAGTAGGGAAAAGTTGCTAGCCAAAAATACCTTGTAACCTCAAGAAAAATGGTAGCTTAGTCTTTTCCCCTCCAAACTAATTCCACCAAAGCCTTTAAGTTTCCCTAGTGAACACTTGTATTGAGTAGTTTCAAATTTGGTTGGCTAGAACACAAGATTTGAGCCAGTTTAGAAGCTAGAAATTGAAGTGGTCTCTCTTGTTTTTCTCCTCAAAGTGGCCAGCCAAGAGGGATGAAAAATGGAAAGGAATTGGTCAAAATTTGGTTTTAGTAAAGTTAAGAAGGTCTTGGTTAAATCCAACATCCAATGGGTTTGCGACACTTGGCACCTTGCTTGTTTAAAACTTATCTTCTCACTCCCAATGGTTCATCTATATAGCTAACCTCTAATCATCTCCTAACACCTTGTATAATAATATCACTTAGCACAAAAATCACTTAGTCACCAAAATTTTATCGCACTAGCGGATCCCACGGCTATAATACACTTAAAATTTAACGTACACTAACTTATACTAGGAAAATGATTTAAAACTGTACTTACTTATAAAAATGCATAGAAACTTTAATATTTTAAAGGACAGTACAAAAATATAGGCAAAAATAAAATAATGCCTAGAAAATGTGAAAATTTTCGGGTTCTCACACTCTCTCCCCCTTAAGAAATTTCGTCCTCGAAATCTTTACCTTCCGATGCCTCAGGTGACCTCGAAGCTTGTTGCTGGTCTATGGCATATACCTGTACTGATACTTTTGTTCGGTTCCCTCTTTCATTAGTTTGTTTCGGTTTGGTTCCACCCACTTGTTGAGTACTACTCTCTTGTGGCTGTTTCTTTGGGCAATTGCTAAGTTGATAATTGCTACTCCCACAAATCAAACACTTTCGCCCTTTCCTCCAACATCATTCTCAGTATGATTTGCCTTTCGAAAATATCCGTAGGCCAGGTGAGAAGCCATTTTTTGGCTTTCTTGAAAAATTTTCCCATGACCTATCTGACTTCCTTTGGTAGATCTTTCATCTAGTGCTCCTAATGTCCATGGTGGGTGGGGTGAAGGGTTCACTTTTTGTACTTTGGAAGACACTATCTTTTCGCTAGATTCCTCAAATACACTACCAGATGCATCCCTTTTCCGTGTTTGGAAGGCTTTTACTTGTGCCTTTGCATCCTCAATCCTTTGGGCTTTCTCAAGGGTTTCTGTAAAGGTATTGACCTGAACCGCCGCTAAAGCTTTCTGGATTTCCAGATTCAATCCTTGTATGAACCGTCTCACTCTTCTCCGCTCCGTGGCCACCAATTCAGAAGCAAACTTGGACAGTTTAGTAAATTTAGTCTCATATTCGGCCACACTCTGGGTTCCCTGACGTAACCCAATAAACTCGTCCTCTCTCCTTTCTTGGACTAAAGGTGGGAGATACTTCTCGTTAAATTTCCTTACAAAGTTCATACATGTTCAAGCAGTCTGTTCTTTTTCCCATTTTACCTTAATAACATTCCACCATGCTCGAGTCGGTCCTTCGAATTGAAATACAGCAAAATTCACTTGTCTTTGCTCCATGTAGTTCAAAGCTGCGAAGATGTTGATCATTGCCTCCAACCACTGTTCATGTGAGGACTCGTAAAAAAAATATATATATATATATATATTTGACTCCTATTTTTGCTCATTTAATTATTTATTCGAATATTTGCCTCGATTATTATTTTCTAGCCTTATTAGACTTAAATACATGGAGTTATGCCTTCATTATATTTTTAAGGTGACTCGTTTCAAAAATTAAATTTTTTTTGGAAGCTCGATTAATGTAAATAGTGAAAACGTGTTTGAAAACTTTAGTCAATTGGGAGTACAATAAGTTCGAAAACTTGGAGACATGTACAATGGTCCTAAAATAGGTAATTTTAGGTTTAAGTACTTAAGTGATAGTTAGTGGTACGATCGTTATAAGAATTTCTTGAAGGTTTCACTTTATCGCGCCTAAATTGGAAATACACGTTTTCACGCGTGCGCTTAAATGAGGGACTTTAGACCATTATTTTGGGACAATTAAGAGTGAATAATATTTGTGTGAATATAAGTGCATTAGAGGTTTAGTGCACTAGTGAAACAATGAGAGAGAAATCGAGCCCAAACGCGCCCTATTGAGAGTTGACTTTGGGGATGATTTTGCACCACACACTGTATCTTCCTTAGGAAGCTAATATTGGACCAAACACTCTCTCTCTTAGTCTCTCTCTTGGCCGAATTCTCAGCTGAAAAACACAACACAAAGTTGTCATTTCTCATCTTCAATTCTTGCACCAAACCTTCATAGATTCACACCAAAATTGAAGACCACTTAGCTTGTCACTTGGAGAGTTCATCTAGCTATCAAAAGGAGAAGTTTTCACGGTTTCTTGAAGCTTCTAAGGACCAAAAATTCTGCCTTGGTCTTCAACTAAATTAGGTAATGATCCAACACTTTAATCTTTGTTTATAGAGGTTGTCTAACACCTTTAAGCACTTGTATCCATATGGGTGGTTGTGATTGTTGGAAAATTTTGAAGGTGGGCTCTATGAACTCCCACCCTTGTCTTGATGGCTGATGTGATGATTAATGATGGGTTAAATGTTGGTTTCATGCTCAAAATGATATATTAGTGGTGTAGTAGTCGTATGAACTTCAAGAGATGCATGAGGGAAAAAGTTCCAATTCTGCCCCTACCTTGAACATACCTATTTTTGCGGAATTTTGAGGTTGTAATGACTTATTTATGATTTTTATATGTTGTATAGATGATGTATAAAATTTCATTGAAAAATATTGAGGTTTGGTTGGTCAAATGAATCAATTACACAAAACTAGTAAATCTGGAACTGTTCCCGTAATGCTCTGACCAGTTTTCGTGTTTCGGCCATCATTTTGTATTCCGATCTCAAAAACAAGTGCCGTCAGTGGCATTTGAAACTAGACATTCCCACCTTACCGAAGGTATAAAATGCACGTTCTGGTTCCAAGTATGTGAGCTGAACCAACCATTTAAAGTCGGCTGTTCTGTTTCTCTGTTTTACTGGAACGAAATGCTGAGGCTGCAACTTGTGGCTCGAATTCGAGCTAGTTGTGTGCCGAATTTCCTAATGATTTCTTCTGTGAAAATTTATCGCTATGAATGTGTTTTCCAACACCATAAACCATGCCCAATTCTGAGTTAAGTTGAGTGATTTGTGACCCAAATACGGAGCCTGCCCTGCTATTGAAAACCCTGACTTTTGGACAGATTTGATGCAAGGTTTGGTATAGACTTGCTAACTGAATATTTTGGTGCTAAACACTTACCAAATGTACCATGAATGTTCCTTAGGCCTTGCCTACACTAATGAGCCATGTTTGAGGGATTTTTCCTTGACCAAATGTTTGGAATGGAAAACAAAAGGGTCAAGGCAGTTTTGTCTTGGAATTTTTGAAACTTTGGTTGTTTGATTGACTACCTTCCCGAAGGTATTTTTTCCATGAAATTTGATAGAGGGATACTCTTTATATAGGAGTATTATACTGCTGAATTTTGTACCAATCCAAGTTCATTTCGATACCTAACTAAAGTTCCAAAGTTGGAAGCTCAAATCTGGAAATTGTTCACCAGTTTTGGATTTTTCCCTAACTTTGAGCTACCGTATCTCGGTGCTCGAAACTCTGATTCTTGATCCGATTTTTCTGTTACAAACCTTACTTGCAACTCTAATTGAGTTACAAATTTTAGAGGCTAGCTTGCAACGTGTGAATTTTGCCGAATTTCCAAAGTTAGCGAAAAACCAACCCAACACAACCTTAAGTACTCTGAAACAGTAACTTTGAGCCCATTTTTGAATATTTTTCATTTAGAATCATGGAAAAGTGTCTTCTAAGAAATTTTAGTACTTCTAAAGAGGTTTCCAACGGTACCAAGTTTTCCAATTTTTGACATGTAGAATGTGAGATACGATTTTTCAAAATATCGTATCAAAGCTGAAAATTTTCCAAATTCCAAAGGAAGGGAGTTTTCAAGCACTCCTTATTCCTTCGATATTACTTGAACGTTTTATACTTGATTTTCCAAAATGAAAACTCGATCGCTCTTGTACTTTAAGAAACTCTAGTTGAATCTCGATTTACAAGTAATTGAGGTTCGTTTTCATGAAATTCCCTTAGATTGTATTAGTGTACAATCTTCCTTGATAATTGGGACATATGAGTGATGCTTCACTATTATTTGGTCAGGCACACACGAGGACCTCCAAGAGGATCCTACAGTGTACACTTGAACTTTCGAAAAGTATTTCTTCTTGATTTGCTCGGTGAGTGTCAAGTGTATGACTACTTGAACTTTATGGACTTGATTCATGCTTGGCTTACCTGATTACATGCTCAGCCTACCTGGTTTTGAAAAATGGAGTCGAGTGTGTACTTTATTGCACTCATTCTCATTTGAAACAAATGACTCATGTTTAACATGGTTTGCCTGGTTTACATGACCTGAAATACATGCTTAAACTTGTCAAATGATTGAATACATGACATGATATGCTATGGCTGCATACGTCGTTGGAGTGAATCTCCTCGACACTTACATGATACATGGGGGACGCCCAAACTCATAGGCCGACCTTGGAACTCGAGCCGGCATGGGATTGGTCGGGAACCTCGGTGAGCCATGAGATTCACATGATAAGCTTGATCTATTGAGAGATCTTGCTTGGCATACTCGTGAAGTATCGCCTTATAAATGTCGTGCGGGCCCGAAGCGGTGTATGGTGGACGGATGAGAAGTAAGTAGTGATCTACGGTTTGGAAATATCAACCCGGTTGACGGAGAGTCGTCGCGGGAAGATATACGAATGAACTGGCAAAGCAAGTGGAACTTAGCTCCTGAGAGCTATCATATCCTTGAATTGTTTTTGTTTACATTTTGTTGGCATTATTAATTACTTGCAAGTTATCACTTGAACTGTTACTTGAGCTTGTTACCTGAACTATGTGTCTGCATGTGTGTTCTTGGCCTCACGAGCGTTTTGCTCACCCTGTAGATTTGTTTTCCTTAACAGGGTTGAACTTGGAGGTGTACTGGAGAAACCCTCCTGACGTGCTTTTGTTTAGGATTTCTATTATATTTTGGCTATGCCCTTGGTTTTGGGTTGTACTTCTGGAATTGAAATGTAACTTTTGGGGCGTGATGTATATTTGGGATTCATGATGTACTCTGAACACCCGACGTGCGGGTTGGTTAATAGATGAATATTGTTAAGGTTGAACGCTTCTGCATTTACTATATTTAAGTTATTTATGTGTGTTGTGTAGTTCGATAATAAGCTTCAATAGAATTGCCTGAGTCCTGGCGAGAGCTAGGCAGGCGTCCCGCGGATACCCTTTGGTTCGCCTTGGGGAGAGTGGGGGCATCACAATTGGTATCAGAGCGCTAGGTTAGCGCTTGGTTAGAGATCTATATGGGAGACATATTAGATACTCTACCCTTAAGACCTGAGACCGGTAATTAAGTTATACCTTAAAAGATATTTGGGACATACTAGTGATCGGGTTAGGCATCCATAAACGACATTCAAACAAGATAGTGATTTAAATTTCTAACCCAAAAGGTGCTATTATTTTGCAGGGATGGAAAATGGAAAAGGACTTCCTGCAGCTAACAGGAATGGCAATGCGAATGGTCATGTAGTGCCTCCTAGACCTATCTACTACCGAGCTTTAGGTGGGGAAGCTCGTGTACGCTACTCGCCTGATACTCGATACCCCCGATGTGCTTGTAGGGTGACCTTTGCTTACCCAAATCATGTTGTACTAGCCTTGGATGACGAGCGTCGTCAGTTGGTGAATGCCAACTTGGACTTACAGGCTGAGGTGGACAAGCTTCGACAGATGGTTAGCGCTCAGGGCGAGAGGATCGCCGAGATCGAGGAGGTGCTTGAGGGCGAGGTAGCTACGTCTGCCGTGGTTAATGAGGAGCTTCGGAGCACTAGGGCTCAGCTTGCTAGGTTGAGGGAGGAGGTTCGTGATAGGGTTTTCGGGATCCTAGCTGATGCCACTAGGCTAGTTGATGAGGCTATGGGTGTAGCTCAGGACTCTGAGGAGGAGGATCCTGAGGAGGGGGTTCCTCCTGATAGTCCTACTGCGGACTAGGTCTAGGCAGTTAGACCTCTCTTTTGACTCTTTTGACCAGTATAGCTAGAATTAGCTGGGGTGACGCTAGAATTAGCTGGGGTGACGCTAAGTGCTAAGGCCATTGTATTTTGCATGACTGTGTGGCTTATTTTGAAGCAATTGCCTTTACTTTAGTCTTCTGTGACTAAAAGTACTCTTGTAGCACCTGTGTGCTATATTTTTGTGACTACCCCATGACTTGCTAATTGTATGAACTTGATATGCTAATGAATGTAAATTATTGTTATTTTCGATATTTTCTTGATTGGTTCCTGCTCTCTCCTATGCACCGCATAATTTATTTATTTATTTATTTATTTCTTGCACTAGGCACGTCTAGATTATGGAAGGACTAAGAAGTGGTCGAGGTCGTGGGCGAGGGACTAGATAGGTCCAACCTGAAAGGAATGACCAGGGATCGGCAACTGGACCGACCCAAGGTCAGGAAAATATTGAGAGTAATCAAGTGGCCACCGCCATTAATAGAATGACTGATATCCTAGTGCGCTTAGCTGATAGACAAGGCCCTGGCCCGTTCAACCAACTTGGGGGTCAGGAAAGAGGGAAGGATAGAGCCTTAGAGAGGTTCTTGAAATTTAACCCGTCTAAGTTCCTTGGCGAAACTGATCCTGAGATAGCGGATAATTGGTTAGAAAGGATGACCAACATATTCGCTGCTTTAGACTACACTGAAAATAGGCGAGTGAATTTAGCTGCTTTTCAATTTGAGGGAGCGGCTCGTGCTTGGTGGGATCTGATAAAAGGAAAATGGGAGAGAACCCAAACCCCTTGGACTTGGGAGAATTTCACAAGGGAATTTAATGAAAAGTTTCTTCCATCCTTAATCCAAGAGAAAAGGGAGGATGAATTTATCAATCTGAAACAGGAAACTCTTAGTGTAGCGGAGTATGAAGAAAAATTTACTAAGCTTTCAAAGTACGCTCCCGAATTGGTTGCCAATGAGCGAAAAAGGATTAGACTGTTTGTTCAGGGACTTAATGTGGAGATACAAGAGGGCTTGGCCGTAGCCCAAATCTCTACATTTACTGAAGCTTTAGAGAAGGCACAAAGGGTTGAGAGTGCAAGATTTCAAGTGAGAGACTTCCACAATAGAAAGAGAAACTTTTCTAGTCATACCTCTGGACAAGCTAATAAAAGTGCACAGCCTTCCAAAATGGGAAGAGGAGCGGGAGGACCAAGGACTGCTGGAGTTTCGAGAGGGGCTTTATCTAGAGGAGTTCGCAGTGGACTGATGCAGGCTAGGAGAGCGCCTTCTAGTGGTTCAGCGGTGACCCCTCAAGTTATGTGTGGGTACTGCGGAAAACCCAACCATTCTGAAAATGACTGCTGGAGGAAGCCTGGGAAGTGCTTGGCTTGTGGTAGTACTGAGCACCAGCTTGTGAGTTGTCCAAACAAAATGAAGACATGAGGTGATACCCAGAGACCGGAAAAGTCAGCTTCTAAGCAAACCAGTGCCGGAGGGAGTCGACCGAAAGTACCGGCCAGGGTTTATGCACTGGATTATCAACAAGTTCCTGAGACAACTGAGGTAGTAGAAGGTACAATCCCAATCTTTCACCGTTTAGCTAGGGTTTTAATTGATTCAGGTGCTACACATTCTTTTGTAAACCCTAACTTCTGTAGACACCAAATTTTTGAATTAATTTTGTATGTTTGGTTTTAGTGATAATTGGTTGATTTTTGTTTAGACGGTTTTGCATTTTAGTTCATTTTCGTTTGTCTAGCTTTTTTAGGTTTTATTTTATTTTTATTCCCTTTTTAGTTTTTAGTTGTTTTTGTAGTTTTTAATTTATAAGTTTTAGCGTAGATTTTTTTTAGAGAAAAAAAGAGAAAAGTGAAAATAAACAAAAAAAGGGGGACTACGAAAGGGAGACGGGAGAGAAAGAGGGAGATACGGCAAAAGCAAAGAGAAGGAACCAGAAAAAGAGAGGCGGCGTAGGTTCTGGGGAAGAAGAAGAAAGGGTTGGATTCCGAAAAGAAACAGGGAGAGCTAGATAGGAAAGGGAAGCAAGAACTGAGAGGGATACGGGTTGAGAAGCAAAGAAAGACAGAGGAACGGCATTAAAGAGGTGCAGTTTCAAGCATCAGTTTCGTCGACAGCCAAGTTTTTCTTCTTACGGTAAGGATTCTTTTAAGCCAAGTTTTGTGTTAAGTACTCAGATATCATTTCTGGTTTCTATGAGAAGAGTTTTGGTCAGTTTTAATTGACAGAAGTTGGTAAAACATGTATTCCATCGTCTATGGGTTGCTGTTCGTTTCATTCTTATGTTTATAGCTTCAAAGATGATGTCTTTGGTTGTTTATTTGGGCGTTAAGCATGTAAATGCTTGGATTTTGTTTGAAGCCATCACTTAAACTCTTGTTATCAGATGCTAAATTTCATGTTAAAACCTGTGAGCCGAAGGAAAGTTTTGAGGAAGGATCGCATTTTTTTTACTGATTCAGTCATGATTTGGACGTTGAATGTTTTTGTTATTTTTATGGTTTAAGATCTGGGTTTTGTTATTTAGCAGAGAGGTTAGTTGGGTTCAGATAAAACATGGCATTTGTATGAAAGGGTAGCATGGCTAGAAAATGCAGCAAAGGAAAAGCTGCCGTTCTTTTTATGCCTGCATTTTCTTCTTTTTTAATGGCTAGCTGAGTTTTGCATTTCAGTTTCATGCTGAATTTTGTGTTGGATAACAGAAGTGGAAATTTGGTTTTGAATCTGGGCATTTGGGTTTGAGGGGTATCTAAGTTATGTCCAAATGTCTGCTGGAAAAATAATTTCAGATTACCGAACAGAAATTTTTAAGGTTTTGTTCTTGAGTTTTGTCCTGCCCTTTCGGCCTTTCAGTTGTGGTTTTGTTTAGATAACGATTCCATCTCATTTCTTTTTGGTTTGTTTGCCTGAACACTCTTAAACTGAATAAGGAAATGGCACGAATGTGATTGCGAGAAAAGCTGAAATTTATAGAAAAATTGCAGCAGTGTCCGTTCCTTCAAAGCAAAAAACTGTGTTTGAGTTTTGGTTCCAGAAATTTTGCATCAGCTTTTTCTATTTTTGAACTCCTCCCTATGTCTTTGCTTGATTGATTGTCCATGTCTTGTTTGTTTAGTTCAAAGTTCAGATGTTAGATCAAGGAAACTTTGGTTAAGGTATAGGTTTGAATCTGAATTTGGTCTTGGAAGGTGAAGCCGAGAAGCTTGCAGCAGTTTCATGCTTGTTTTTTTTTTTTTCTCTTTCTTTTCTTCTTTTCCAGATTTTTGCATGAGATCTTTCCTAAGTTTTTGCATGTTTGGATGATGACAACACTGTAATTGGTTATCTAGTTTAAAAGTTGTGAATTTGTATTTAAATTGCTGCTCCTGAATAGCAAGTGGTATGTTTGAGATTTGGGTTTCGGTTGGTGAAAGAATAGCAGAAACATTGCAGAGATGTGTTTCTTCGTGAGATTGCATGCATTTGCATGAAAATGTTTTCCAGAAATTGCACTTTGACCCCCAAGTCTACCCTTATGCCACTAGGGCCCAAGTAATTGGAACATTTAATCAATTTGATCCCTCTAAGTTTCTCTTTGTGCCACAATAGCCCAAGCATGTTTTAGTATCTTGTAATTAAGTCCTAAAATCATTGCAACTTCAATCATTGTTTGGCTCTTTCTTTATTTTTGGAATCTTTGAAGTGCTTAAACGATTTATTTGGACTTGAATGTTTGAGTAATGCTTGTTTTGGGTCTTTAGTAGATGCTATATTTGGAAATGGAACGGGTGATTCCGTTTTCGTGGTCTTTAAGCATGTTTTGAGCTCATTCAAGTTGCCATTAGGAGGGTTTTGATGTTTTTACTCATACTTTACTTTTAAATTGATGCCTTGACCCCTTTATTGTTTTGAAGCCATTTTCCTTCATTTGCTTGCCATTAGGGGAAGGTATAATTTCTTTTATCTTTGTTTATCTCTCCTATGTGGTCCAATGTGCTAAGTGAATTGCATGTCTACTTTGCTTTCCTAGCTTTTCTTTAATTCCTTTTACTTATGTCATTTACTTTTTGTTTTCATTAAGTTATTCTTTTGGGGTATTGTACACCTCTTGGCTTGTAATAGATAGGGCTTTGGCGAGCAATTTGGTCCATTTTCCCCTTCCCCCTTTTGTTTTAGTTAGTGAATGTAATAGATAGGGCTTGGAGAAGCATTCAATGAAGACCTATCGAAGACGTGTGCCTAGCTAGCAAATGTAATAGTTAGGGTTTTAATTGTCTTATGTGTCTTGCATGCTTAGTTGTTACGGGTTAATTTGCTTTGTTAGGGCCTTGCATCTAGTCGAGCATGCTAAGTGTTATGTGCTATGTGATTGACATGTCTACTCGCTTTCCATATCCTTGAATGAATGTGATGGATGAATGTACGTTTCCACTAGTCCAACGCTAGTCGGAATTCATAGAATGGGCTAGTCCAACGCTAGACCCTTAGGGATTTCCCCTCGTTAGTACATGTTTGCATGTTCATCACATGTCATGCATTCTTTTTAGTTTTATCATTTTGCATGCCCCTCGAACCCCTTTTCCCTCCATTTTTAGGATTTTTGCATTTCATGCTAGTTATAGGGTTCATTTGCTTGAGAGTCCCCTTAAATATGGGATATAGACGAGTGTGGCTTTTTCTAAGCCTTAGCACGCTTGTATCCTCTCTATCAAAGGGCAAATTGAGTCACGATTTAGGTCTCCCCGTACCCATTATGCATGAATTCCCTAGGTTCATGCATCCACTCTATCATTACACTTTCATTTTTCCTCCCATTTTTGCACACGTGCACCTTTATGTTTCTTCACTTGCACACTAACACTTTTTATCATACTTGCACACATGCACTTCATATTACCATTGCACATACCATACCTTGCCCACTCACGTGCACATTTTCACTTATGCATCTTTGTTTTTTTATTACTTTTTTCAAATTTATGCCTTCACATTGCATACATGCATTCCCTTCATTTGCATCCCACTTGCATTATTCGTGACTTCTTCAAAGGATCGTTATTGGGCTTCACAATTAATGTGATTGGCACCACTTAACCTTTGAAGGGAAATTTCCCCCAATACCCCTTGGTCTAGGGTTTGCATTCACGTAGTGCATCCAAATGTAATAAATTCTTTGGTTAAAACAAGAAAATCTTTGATTAAATCATGCAACTAGCCTTGGCTAGGTCGAAGGGGTGCCTTGGATTTTTATCCTTGCCTTCCCTTCGTCAAATGTGACTCCCGAACCTTTTTCATTGGTTTACGTGGACTAGGAGTCGTTTAAAAGGGGTTTCTTATAATTTTTTCCTAAAAAATTCATTTTTAGGTGACTTGGTACACCTTAACTCATTACCAAGTGGCGACTTCCATTTTTTTTTTAAAAAACCCTTTTTAAACTATAATTTTGGGTCAAATCGTCGCATTTTCAAACCCCCATCTAGACCCATTTTTCTTTTAAATCACGATTCATTTTCCAATCACAAAATCCATTTTTCAAACCATTTATTTATTTCATCAAAAAATGGGGCGCGACAACTTCATGAGTGGGATAAACTTGAAACCAATTAAGTTACCATATGATCTAGAGGTTAAAACACCTACTGGGGATCAAAGTCTAATTGCTAACTTGGTGTATCAAGATTGTGACGTCTGGATTGGGGAACAAAAATTATTGGTTGATTTGATAGGATTGACGATTAAGGGATACGATGTAATCTTGGGGATGGATTGGTTAGCCCGTTATAATGCTCAGTTAAACTGTAGGACGAAGATTTTAGAGTTACGTATTCCAGGAGAAGCAAGCCTGAAACTGGATGTAAGGGGTAAATTAGCTTCGTCTGCACTTATTTCAGGAATTCGGGCTAGAAAATTATTAAGTAAAGGAGTTCAAGGGTATTTGGATTTTCTTATTAACACCCCTAGTGATAAGGTGAATTTGGAGGACATGCCTGTAGTGAAAGACTTTCCTGATGTTTTTCCTGAAGAATTGGAGTTCCTACCCCCGGAACGCAAAATAGCCTTTAACATCGATGTAACTTCGGGAGTAGCCCCTATTTCTAGAATGCCATATCGAATGGCCCCAACTGAATTGAAGGAGTTGAAATTGCAACTATAGGACTTGTTAGAACAGGATTTTATACGGGAAAGTGATTCGCCGTGGGGAGCCCCAGTTTTGTTTGTTAAGAAGAAGGACGGGAGTCTGAGATTGTGTATAGACTACCGAGGCTTGAATGATGTTACAATTAAGAGTAAATACCCACTACCCCACATTGACGAGTTGTTTGACCAATTGCAAGGGGCGGTAGTATTCTCAAAATTGGATTTGAGACAGGGTTATTATCAGTTGAGGATTTTGGAAAAGGACATACCCAAGACTGCTTTTAACTCGAAATATGGGCATTTTGAATTTGCCGTGATGCCGTTTGGGTTAACGAATGCACCTGCTGCTTTTATGGATTTAATGCATAGGATCTTTAAACCTTATCTAGATCAATTTGTGGTGGTCTTTATTGATGACATATTGGTGTATTTTAAGAATGTGAAGGATCATGAGAAGCATTTGGGAATTGTTTTGCAAACTTTGAGGGAACGCCAATTATATGCTAAGTTTAGCAAGTGTGAGTTCTGGTTAAAAGAAGTGACTTTTTTGGGACATATAATTTCTAAGGATGGGATTAAGGTGGATCCAGGTAAAGTTGAAGCTGTTTCAAAGTGGAAAAAACCGGATAACCCAACGGAAGTTCGAAGTTTTATAGGATTAGCAAAGTATTACCGGAGATTCATCCAGGATTTTTCAAAAATTACTGGACCCATGACTGAATTGACTAAGAAAAATGGAAAGTTTCTATGGAATCCTAAGTGTGAAGAAAGTTTTCAGGAGTTGAAAAGACGGTTGACAAGAGCGCCTGTGTTAGTTTTGCCAAACGGAAAGGATAGTTTTGTGGTTTACGTAGATGCATCTAAGGAAAGTTTGGGATGTGTTTTGATGCAAAATGACAAAGTGATAGCATATGCCTCTAGGAAATTAAAACCGCATGAAGAGAATTATCCGACTCATGATTTGGAGTTAGCAGCTGTGATTTTTGCTTTGAAGAAATAGAGGCATTATCTGTACGGAGTGACATTTGAAGTTTTTACAGATCACAAAAGCTTTAAGTACTTGTTTTCTCAAAAGGATCTGAATTTGAGGCAACGCAGATGGATGGAATTTCTGGAAGACTATGACTGTATAATTAAGTACCATCCAGGGAAAGCTAATGTAGTGGCTGATGCTTTGAGTCGTCAAGTACAGATGGCTGGATTGATGATTAAGGAATTTGAATTGTTGGAAGAAGTTAGTTAGTGGAACCCTCGACTGGAACTGAGGAAAGTAATCTTGGGGAACATTGTATTGAACTCTCCTTTGATGGAACGTATCAAGGAATCTCAAAGAATGGACACTAAAGTGCAGAAATGGTTGGAAAAAGTTAAAGAGGGGGACAAGTCAGACTTTAACTTGGGATCGAATGGTGTATTGAGATTTCGGAATCGGATAGTTGTGCCAAAGGATGAAGGGTTTAAAAAGGAAATCTTAGAAGAAACACACCGATCAAAGTTCACGGTACATCCAGAAGAGAATAAAATGTACCAAAACTTAAAGAGTCTGTATTGGTGGGAGAACATGAAGAAGGAGATTGCTAAATTTGTCCAAACATGCTTAATTTGTCAACAGGTTACAGCCGAACATCAGAAACCATCAGGACTTTTGCAACCTCTAGAAATACCTGAATGGAAATGGGAGAATATCACCATGGATTTTGTATCGGAATTACCAAGAACACAGAGAGGCCATGATGCGATTTGGATAATAGTGGATAGATTGACCAAGTCGGCTCATTTTCTGCCGATTAACATGAAGTACCCATTGGAGAAGTTAGCCAAACTGTATTTGGACGAGATCATTAGGTTACATGGAATCCCTGTCAGTATCGTGTCGGATAGAGATCCGAGATTTGTTTCGAGGTTCTGGCAAAAGAGGCAAGAGGTATTGGGGACTAAATTGAACTTTAGTACCACTTATCATCCCCAAACTGATGGACAGTCGGAGAGGACAATTCAAACACTTGAGGACATGTTAAGGACTTGTGTTCTGGACTTTGGTGAGAATTGGAGTAAATTTTTTATCTTAGTAGAATTTGCCTACAACAATAGCTTCCACTCTTCTATTCAGATGGCCCCATATGAGGCACTTTATGGTCGGAAATGTGGTCTCCGATTTGTTGGGAGGAAATAGGTGAACGGAAGATTTTAGATCCGACTACAGTATCTTGGATTGAGGAACCTAATGAAAAGGTAAAGTCGATACGCCATAGAATTCAGACCACCCAGAACCGCCAAAAGAGTTATGCCGATAATCGAAAAAAAGGATTTGGAGTTTACTGTTGAAGATTTGGTATTTCTCAAGATTACACCTTTGAAAGCAAGGTTGATGTCGGGAAAAGGAAAGAAGTTACAGCCAAGGTTTGTAGGGCCTTACAAGATTATCCAACGTGTGGGGAGTGTAGCCTATAAGTTGGAGTTACCGCCGAGTTTATCTCGAATCCATAATGTGTTTCATGTATCTATACTTAAGAAGTACCATCCGAACCCTTCTCACGTCTTACAACCGGAAAATGTTGAGATTGATGAGACTTTAACCTATGAGGAGTGTAACAGCCCCACCTTCCCCTAAGGCGAACCAAAGAGGTTAGCGGACTGCCTGCCCAACTCTCGCCAGGACTCACGGTGCAGTATAAAGCGATCTATCACGTTCTAAAACTTATAATGCGTGCAAACAAGGCAAAAGGGCAAAATAACCCAAAATAAAAGAAATGAAATCCAGAGTCGGCCATGAATAGTAACCGACCCGTCTGAAATCCAACCAAACATCGAAATACATATACAACATAACATTAACCATTTACAAGCCACAATGGCCTTTAAAAGTGATACAAAAGTCACTACGTATGTGGGTTGCCAAAACAAAAGTGAAAACGGCCCTAATGATACATTTAGGGTCCCATTTTATATACAATACAAAAGAGGTATTCATCTAGTTCATTCGGCAACCATTTAACAAAATTCATTCCAAAAGTGTCATATTCTTGCAAGGAAAACAAAAGAAACGGGGTGAGCTAAATGCCCAGTGAGAATACAACCACCATAGCAACTAAGATCACATAAGCATAACCGTTCAGTTCAAGTATGCAAATAAGAAGTAAATCAAATCAGTGAAAGGATACGGACGGCTCTCAAGAGCCCATTTCCACGCTTATTTCATGATCCAACCTCATTGACCCTCTGTCAATGTTAAAAGTAACCATCCGTAGACATCACTTACATCCAACCGTCCAACTATCATACCCCAACCGGGCCCGCACTCCATTCAGTCATTTTGGTAATACTCGAGTATACCGGAACCAAGAGTCTCATTACTACAAGATTCCCCAGTACAGTCCCCGTGGCAAGTCAATATTCACGACCAAGCCCTCGCCGGCTCGATCCAATTGACTACCTACGGGGTTGAGCTCAGTAATACAGTAAGGCCGTTGGATATTCATCCAAACGACACCAAATCAGTTTTCCATGACAGTAATTCAATGTCTCATATAGCATGTGCAGTATTTCAGTAAAACAGTAAGCAGTCATGAATGAAATCACAAGGGGGTGAGGGCGGTCAAGTACACCCTCACCTCAATCACTTCCAATAGCCAAATAAGCCTTCAAGGCATCAATTTCACATATAACAAAGCCACATTGTAACATTTAAGTGAGTAGTATACTCACCACTCAAGAAAGTGATATTTCATGCACCGTGATCAAAAGTGCGTCGTGAACCACCGTCACGCCCTAGAACAAGTAAACAAATGCAATGAGACTCGATAACGAGTCATATAGCAATGCTAATCATAACCCCCAATAGGGTTTATATGCATAAATAAGTATCATTGGTAACCAGAAATTAAGAAATGGCTTTAGCTTAAGCCTTAACAAAGAAACCGTATTTGACCTCAATATGCGGTAATGGCACCAAATTCACTACGGTTATCGGATGGGGGTGTAAGACCCACCGTTTCGAAGCTAAGAAACAGGGCTACAACAATGTAGA
Source organism: Coffea canephora (assembly GCA_036785865.1). Classification (NCBI taxonomy): domain Eukaryota; kingdom Viridiplantae; phylum Streptophyta; class Magnoliopsida; order Gentianales; family Rubiaceae; genus Coffea; species Coffea canephora. The sequence continues at coordinate 20,845,707 of CM071916.1, forward strand.
AGGCCACTCAATCCAAAACCTAACACAACTAGGTCAAATATGCAAAATACGAAACCAGAATTACCAAAACAGGTTTGCAAATCACATAATGCTGTAATGAGTCCAACTCAGTCTATACAAGTTCAAATGCATTGATTCCAAAGGCATATGGTAGCTAAGACATCCCTCTATATTTCATCAGAAGACACCAACATCCAAATCCAAAGTAATTCCAGTCAAAATAGCCAAATACAAACGCAGTTCTGCCATCCTGATCAACCCAGAACAGCCACAGTAAAAACGCCATATCTCACTCTACACTACTCCAAATGACCTCAAATTTTACAGGCACCTCAAGCACATCAATACCTACAACTGTCATGTTTTGAGCAAAGGCCAATTCGGCCTCTAAGCCTGAGATACAAAACCGGACAGAAAAGGGGGTTTTGAAACCCTAACATTTCACATTTCAATCCAAATCCAAAATTGGTTGCAATTATCAACAATTCACATCCACTAGAGTCATAGCCCCTCATTATCAACCATCATAAACAACCACAACACCATGATCACATTAAACCAGAAAATTCCTCAAAAAAATAAAAATTTCACCAATTCATCACAAATCAAGAAATAATTCACATAATCCATCACTTTAGCTTCCACTAGGCACCAATTAACCATCATTAAGTATAGGAGGGAGTTCGTATACCACTTACCAAGTAAACAAGAGAGAGGGAGTTGTAGGACACCTTAGCTCTCCAAGAAAACTTCACTAATCAACTTACTAGCACCTAATGGAAGGATAATATGGAGTGAAAACTAATTTAGGTAAGTGGTTTGGATGATTTGTGCTAGTTGGGAGCTTGAAAATTGAAGAAATCCTCTTCCTTCTTGAGCTTAAGAGAGCCGGCCATGGAGGAGTAAAAATGAGTGAATTTTGAGCAATTTTTAAGATATTTAACCTTTTGGTCAAAAAAGTCAAAAATTGGAATAGTAACTCTTAAATCCTATCCAATGATACCATGGCACTTGGCACCTCATTAATGCATTCCTATCCTTTCTTTTCTCTCTCACATCAATCATTTCACACACTCTACTTATCTCTTAACACCCGATAAATTTTACACAGTATCCGGAATTTAACCTAATTGGCTGAATTTTTCCGAACTTTTCGCACTAGTGGGTCCCACGTCCAATATATATTCTTAATTTTCTAAAAACTCTCCAATACTAGAAAAATTATCTAAAAACTATAATTATTCATAAAATCCACCAAAAAAATATTCCTAAGCCAGAAAATGCAGAAAACATGCAATTAAGGGGGAAAACCCTAGGAAAAATATTAGGGAAATACGGGTTCTCACACTCTCTCTCTCTTAAAAGAATTTCGTCCTCGAAATTCCTTATCATTGATTACTCCGGGATTAAATTGAGTACTATACTTAGCTAACAGATCGGTACCCCTTTACTGGCCAGGTTCAGTAAATTATTACCTTCCACGTCCTCTAATGGGTCAAAGACTTGATGTTGTTCTAAGAAGTACACCCGAGAGGACACTTTCGATCCATCCTTGTCTCCCTTCGACTGGTCAGGGTTGGTCGTAGTTGGTGGCAGAGTCCCTTGCCGCTCGCGCAGGCGAGCTGGACAGTTAGCAATTTGATGTTCGGCACTTCCACAGAGCAAGCATTTTCCTCCTTTCTTCCAGCAATTGTCCTCCGAGTGGTTTAGTTTTCCGCAATACCCGCAGGGTCCGCGTGCTGCAGAAGCCGAGCCTCCTCTTGACGGGCTCTCTTGTGACACTCCCGGCATCCTTACTCCTCCCGTTCCCCGCCCAAACTTGGGAGGGGTACTTTCATCCCCCTGTCCCGAACTACTTCCAGGAAATCCTCTCTTTTTCGCCTGGAAGTTTTTCACCTGGAGCCTAGCATTCTCTACTCATTGTGCCTTCTCCACTGCTTCGCTGAAGGCGTTAATTTGGGTTGCCGCGAGATCCTTCTGGATTTCTACGTTCAGGCCCTGGACAAATCGCCGTATTCTTCGTTGCTCGGTCATGATGAGTTCGGGCACAAATTTGGATAGGCGGGTGAATTGACTCTCATATTCTGCCACAGTTTGAGCTCCTTGGCGGAGTTGAATGAACTCATCTTCCTTCCTCTCCTGAACTAGAGGAGGGAAAAACTTCGCATTGAACTCTCCGATGAAGTTCACCCAAGTCCTGGGTGTCTGTTCTCGTTCCCACTTCTGCCGAATTACGTTCCACCAGGAACGGGCTGCCCCCTCAAGCTGAAACACGGCAAAAGTCACCTGCCGTTCGTCAGGGTAGTGTAAGGCTGCAAATATATCCACCATCTTTTCAAGCCATCTTTCGGCAACGTCTGGGTCGGGTCCCCCAACAAACTTTGGCGAAGCGAACTTTTGAAAGCGTTCAAGAGCTCTATCTTCGCTCTCGATATGGTTACCAGGGTTTCCGGGGTTAGGGTTTGGGTTTTGGCCCTGTTGCTGCACCACTTGTGCGAGCAAGTCTGTCATTTGCTGCATAGCAGCAGCTATTTGTACATTAGGGTTTACTTGCGGTTCCAGATTGGGCCCAGTAGAGGTTTCCCCCGTACCCCTAACCGGTGTGGGTTGCCTACCCCTGCGTCCACGGCCTCGACCACTTCGGGTGCCTTCCATCAATCTAAGTCAATCTAGGTCATCAAATAAATACACTGTTAAAGGGCACCTAACCCTTCCTTCCGTAGCACCAGACAGGAACAATGAAACAGGAATAAGTAACTCAAACAATTACCGCGAAGAGCATTTAAACACATAACACGTATCCATATATCACATAACCAGGTTAAGCAATTATACGGAATAGTCAGTCAAGTACATACGAAGTCATTCCATGAAACAAAAGGGTCTTCCAAAAGTACTATAGACACCAAGGTCACAAGTACAAAAGAACTCACGAAAAGCTTTTCCCATTCTAGGGCTTCGTCCAAATATTTATATCTTAATCAAGGTCGATCACGCTTAACCACACCCGAACAAACCACACGAAGTTCCATAGAATCGCCTTTCTAGTTCACCAAATCCTTTCTAACCTAGGCCCTCATATCTTTCGTATCCGGGCGCAAAAATCTCGTCTAAGATAATTCACATCTCGAGCCGGCCGGTCCCAAGGGTAAATATTAAAGATTCCTACCCGACATACATACCTAGCTTCCTCGAGTCCCATGATAATGATTCGTACACTTATCACATGCCCGGTTCATAACTTACGCTCAAACGAGCATTTAGACATATTTATGAAATTAGGACCACAACACCACTTGGCCCAATCTCACTCCGCGAAGTGGCTCTGATACCACCTGTAACAGCCCCACCTTCCCCTAAAGCGAACCAAAGAGGTTAGCGGATTGCCTGCCCAGCTCTCGTCAGGACTCACGGTGCAGTATAAAGCGATCTATCACGTTCTGAAACTTATAATGCGCGCAAACAAGGCAAAAGGGCAAAATAACCCAAAATAAAAGAAATGAAATCCAGAGTCGGCCATGAATAGTAATCGACCCGTCCGAAATCCAACCAAACATCGAAATACATATACAACATAACATTAACCATTTACAAGCCACAATGGCCTTTAAAAGTGATACAAAAGTCACTACATATGTGGGTTACCAAAATAAAAGTGAAAACGGCCCTAATGATACATTTAGGGTCCCATTTTATATACAATACAAAAGAGGTATTCATCTAGTTCATTCGGCAACCATTTAACAAAATTCATTCCAAAAGTGTCATATTCCTGCAAAGAAAACAAAAGAAACGGGGTGAGCTAAATGCCCAGTGAGAATACAACCACCATAGCAACTAAGATCACATAAGCATAACCGTTCAGTTCAAGTATGCAAATAAGAAGTAAATCAAATCAGTGAAAGGATACGGACGGCTCTCAAGAGCCCATTTCCACGCTTATTTCTTGATCCAACCTCATTGACCCTCCGTCAATGTTAAAAGTAACCATCCGTAGACATCACTTACATCCAACCGTCTGTGACGGCCCCACCTCTCCCTAGGGCGTACCCCAGGGTTCGGCGGGCCGCCCGCCTAACTCTCGCCGGGACTCAGTCGTTCACTACAGTCCTCAAATAAATACAATACAAATCTCAAGTATACATCAAATGGTCCACAAATACACATCCGTCTCCAATAATTACATGTCACAAATGCAGCGGAAACTAATCCCAAATATACATAAAATAATTCCAAATCCAAAATTGTACAAAGTTTAGGCCATCCATACACGTGCACAAGTACTACAAGTCCTTCCTTCGCCACGAGCCCTGTGGAGGGGAATAAAATAGTTTTTGGGGTGAGCTAAAAGCTCAGCGAGTAACCAGAAAATCATTAATCAACTCGGTTTCACAATAGTTCATTTCAATGATGTCATATAGCAATGATGTCATAAATTAAATGATAAATCCGGAAACAACTACATCATTTGCAAAACAGTAAATATGGATTATCAATAATTCAAGAAACATTTACAATGGAAAGCGATAGTAACATTCATGAAAGGATACATTCATTCTCCTGACATTTCCTCGCTCATTTGGTCATTCATTTCATTTCATTCACCCCGTCCCTGGCTTTTGGCCAGGCTCCACCAACCTACATAGGTAATACTCGAGTATACCAAACGTTCACCCAAGTTCCTAATCGCCTGACCGAGTCCGTTTCTGGCTCAAGACGACCGGTAACAAGGGGCAATGGCCAGTTCAGCCCAAAAGGCTTACATTCATGCGCAAGTAACATTTCAATCAAAAATTTCACATTTATCGAGGTCGAATGCGATAAAGTACACACTCGCCTCGAAAACTCATTTTGGAAATCATTATAAGCGCTTAACACGTTATCAACCAAAATACAAGTCATGAAGTCAAGAAATATAGCAAACAAGGCACACTCAAATGCCAGCACACATGATATGCAAGAAAACATTTCAAAAGTAACTTTGGAAATAGTTTAGGGTCACTCACCTCCATGGCTCAGAAATCATCCATCATATAACATTGCCTTGCTCAAATCCAAGTCTTAGATCACAAACTCAAAGCAATCAAACCCTTTAAAACTTCGGACAGCACTTCCCCTAAATTTGCTTACTTTCCCATCCATCATGGCTTCATTATTTCCTCAGCCAGTTCCAAAGTCACACAAATAAGTTCATCCAATAGCCATTCAGCAAGCTCCAAGTAGTACTAGCACAAGTCAAGCTAGGGAAAAGTCCGGAAATGAAAGTTAAGCTCAAAACCAGAAAAATAGTTTTGACGTCATTTTGCGGTAATGGTACCAAAGGCGCTACGATTGTCGGATGAAGGTGAAAGACCCACCGTTTCGAAGCTGAGAGTCAGGGCTACAATATTGCAGAAGGTCACTCAACTCAGTTTCGAGTGCAAACAGGTCAAAAAGGCAAGATACCACATCAAAAACGTAAAACAGATCCACCAAAACGCATTCTAGCGGAAACATCATAACTCAGGCTCTACAAGTCCAAATCCAGAAATTCCAAAGGCATATGGTAGCTAATACATCAAGCTACATTTCATCAGAAGACCTCAAAGGCCAAATCATGCATTTTCATGATCGAAAATGGAAGACTACACGAAAACAAAAATCTGGGCGCGAAACAGGTTTCAAAAACAGTCAAGGGTATTTCGGTCATTTCACATGCTACAGTGGTCGGATCAAGCTGAAAATTTACAGAAAACTATTTTATAGCCTTGGCTACAACTTTCATGTTTTGGCCAAAATATAATTCGGTGAGAATCAGGGTGAAAGGTCACGGTCAAATTGAGTGAAAAGGCAACCCTGTTCGCAGCACCCCTTCCCAGACCAGTCTCAGTATTTCCGACATTTCTCACTCCACAGTACTCCAATTGACCTGAAATTTTACAGGCACCTTTAAAACATCAATACCTACAACTTTCATGTTTTAAGCCAAGGCCAATTCGGTCTCTAACCATGAGATACAAAACTGGACAGAATTGGGGATATAAAACCCTAACTTTCTCAAATTCCTTCCAAACCCAAAATTGGTTGCAATTACCAATCATTTACACCTGCTAGAGTTATTAAACATCATTTCCAACCATCATGGACAGCCACAACATCATGATCAAATTAAACCAGAAAAATCATCAATAAATCAAAAACTTCACCAATTCATCTCAAACCAAGAAATAAACCACAAATTTCAGCACTTTAGCTCCCACTAGGCATAACTTAAGCTTCATTAAGTGTAGGAGGAAGTTCAATCACCACTCACCTTAACAATAGAAGAGAGAGAACAACTAGGCACCTTAACCTTCCAAATAACTCCACCAAGAGCTCCAATCTTCCTTAGCTAGCAAGTTTTATGGAGTGATTTGCAATTTAATCGGTTGGAACTCAAGATTTGAGCAAGAATTGAAGTTGAAGTTGAAGAAACTCTCTCTTGTTCTTTCCTCACCAAAAATTTTGGCCAAGACTGTCACGACCCCACATCCCCCTTAGGCGAACCAGAGGGTTCGGTGGGTCGCCTGCCCAGCTCTCGCCAGGACTCACTCACTCTTATCATTTATAAATATCCATAGACAATAGATGCTCAAGTAAAAGATAAGAAACTTCTACACACCGAAAGTCTTCAAAGTTTTTACCATTCAAGTACAAACATCGAATATACATGGGTTCTCATTCCTCATACAACCAGCCCGTGCCAAGCATTAGGGCGAGAACCATTACAAAAGAAAAAAAAAACAAGAGCTAGGCCCAGCTAGTCTATACGGCTCTCGTCCTTGCTCGCCTTCCCCTGTTAAGGAAAACAAAACTAAAGGGGTGAGCTAAAAGCTCAGTGAGGTTCCGAACACATAGGCAACAAGAAAATTAATGCATTCAATGCATATAACCAATAATTCGAGATACAAGTACAAATAAAGCGATAAACACATTCATGAAAAGGATACGGGCTCACAGGGAGCCATATGTTCGTTCGTTCATTCGTTCGTTCATTCGTTCGTTCTCCTGTCATTCCCCTTATTCCTTCATTCGTTTGAAAATGCATTCTTTTCATTTATCAATAAAACCCTCGTTCGTTCGTTCGTTCATTTCATTCAATCTCCACCAACCTCCTCCAACCTACAAGGTAATACTCGAGTATACCAAACGTTCGCCCAGGGTCACCATATCGCTCGACCGAGTCCGCTTCTGGCTCGAGTCGATCGGTAACGAAGGGCAGGGCCCAATTCAACCAAACGGCTTACATTCATGCGCAACTAGCATTTAATCATTTAATCATTGAAAATTTCACATTTATTTAGGTCGAGTGCGATAAAGTACACACTCGCCTAGAAAACTCATATTGAAAATCATTGAAGGCACTTAACACATTATCAATCAATAATAACCAGCCAATAAGTCAAGGGATATAACAAACAAGGAACACTCACCTATTTAAGCAAAATAATGTCCAAAGTATCCTTTCGGATAACACTCTCAATCGCCAAGAAACCCTAATAATAGCCAAGAGAAAATATTACAGTTAAACCCCTCAAAAGTTTAAGTAAACTAAAGAAAATCCGAATAACTACTAGTACAAAGTATAAGTATAATCTTCTAGTCCTCGAGCGTAAATTTGGGCAGCATGCCCTTTGTATTTACCTAATTTCCAGCCATTATGGCTTCATTCTTTTACTCAATCCAACCCAAAGTTATCCATAACACAATTTCAGTTCAATAGCCATTCCATAGGCTCAAAATAATACAAGAACAAGAATTAAGCTAATATCAAGTGCGGAAATGAAGTTACAAAAGACAGATTTGACGTGTGGTTGTGGAAAGAACACATCCGAGGCTACACTTATCGGATTGAGGTACAACTTATACCAATTCGAAGCTAAAACAAAGGCCTACAATTTTCATGAAGAGCACTTAATCAAATTTTCAGTGTAACCTAATCAAATTCCCCAATTCATATAACCTGGTTCCAACTATTCGGCTAATCAACCATACTGCATTCAAATGACCATATCTCAGTCTACCGAGGTCCGGTTAAGACGTTATTGTTGGCGTTGGAAAGCTAAGACAGGGCACTAAAACTTTTATGTTTTGACAATTGGCTAAAACTGAACGGATTATAGTGAACAAACACAACCAAAGAGACTAAACTGTCCACGCGGAACTCTAGAAAGTAACCTAGACCAGCAAGGGTATTTTCATCTTTTCACAAGTTACGTTGCTCCGATTGAGCTGAAATTTTATAGGCACCTATAAAATACCATTCTCTACAACTTTCATGTTTTGTGCTAAGGCCAATTCGGCCTCTAACATAGTACTACAAAACCGGACAGAAAGGGTAAGGAAAATTCCAGAAATCTGGAATTTTTGAAATCTCAAGTCAATCCTTCCATTTTCTTGTTTCCAACTCCACTAAAGCCCTTATCTACTCTTATATACAACATATATGCATCATACATCAAGTTAGCAGCAAGTCCTCAAGCCCTAGTTCATAATATAAAAAGGGGAAAACCTCCAAGAATCATCACAACATCTTGCTTATCTTGTAATCAAGCTACAACATGATCTAAATAACATCTTAAACCCAAAATTTAAAGGAACAAGGGTCATGATCAGATTTTTACCTCAAAGACAAGGCTTGGAAGAGATATACTTCACCCCCTTTGAAATTTCTTAGTTCCTCAAGCTTCTCAACTCACAACCCTCACTTTAATCGGTTTAGAATTTTTGTTTCTCACTTGGATGGTGTAAATCAAGAAGAAAATGGTTGTTTCTTGCTCTCCCTTTTCTCTCTCTCTTGCTCAGCTGTGAAGATGCAGAAATGAGGAAGAAAGGCTGCTAATATGGTGTTAATAAGACAAGAGGATTAGGACTAATGGTGTCCACAAGTTTAGCCAACACTTGGCTCAATTCTCACCACAAAATTTTTCTCTTTCTTTCCTTGTATTTTAGCCACAAATTTCGGTCAAGAGGTCATCATGAGAGAGGAGATATTTTGCTCCATTAGTAATAAACTTGTATGGCAAGAAAGTGGTGGTCAAGTGGTGGTTCAATCGGTAGTACACGGTACACGTCGGATCACGCCGTTTTTCCTTAAATCACCCGTACTAGGATTTTTATTTCCTATTTACTAACTTTATATTATTGCATCCAATCACATATTATTTCTCACTTAAAAGTCACTCTTAACCACCAAATTTGATCCTTGCTCCGTACCGAAAATTCATCCGGCGAAAAATCGCAATAACCCTAATATGCTCCAATCTTGAAAACAAAGAGTAAAACCCTACTTTCTAGGTTCATTTGAACTTATTGTGGTGTGATTGGGTGATAGGGCTTTAACAAATAATAATTTCTAAATAAAAAAGGCATTTTTGAGAAAAATATAAGAAATTTGCGAGTCCTCACACTCTCTCCCCCTTAAAAGAATTTCGACCTCGAAATTCATACCTTCCGTCGCCTCGGAGGACCCCAGAACTTGTTGCTGATCTACGGCATAAACTTGTGTTGATACTTTTGTTCGGTTTCCTCTTTCATGAGTTTGTTTCGGTTTGGTTCCTTCCACTTGTTGAGTATTACCCTCTCGTGGCTGTTTCTTCGGGCAATTGCTAAGTTGATGGTTGCTACTCCCACAAATCAAACATTTTCCCCCTTTCCGCCAGCAATCATTCTCAGTGTGATTTGCCTTTCCACAGTATCCACAAGTCAAGGAAGAAGCTACTTGTTGGCTTTTTTGAGAAATCTCCCCATGGCCTACTTGACTTCTTTTTGTAGATCGTTCATCTAACGCCCCTGTTGTCCATGGTGGATAGGACAAAAAGTTCACTTTCTGCACTTTGGAAGGAACTATTGATTCACTTGGTTCCTCAGGCACACTACCAGGTATACCTCTTTTTCGATTTTGGGAGGCTTTTATCTGTGCTTTCGCATTCTCGATTCGTTGGGCTTTCTCAAGGGCCTCCGTAAATGTATTCACTTGAACCGCCGCTAGTGCTTCTTGAATTTCCAGATTCAATCCCTGTATAAATCGTCTTATCCTTCTCGGTTCCGTGGCCACTAATTCAGAAGCAAACTTGGATAGTTTGGTGAATTTCGTTTCATATTCGGCCACACTTAAGGTTCCCTGGCATAGTCTAATAAACTCATCCTCCCTCCTTTCTTGAACTAAAGGTGGGAGATACTTTTCATTAAATTCCCTTAGGAAGTTAACCCATGTCCATACGGTTTGTTCCCTTTCCCACTTTGCCTTAATCACGTTCCACCATGCTCGGGCCGGTCCTTCAAATTGAAATACCGCAAAGTTCACTTGCCTTTGTTCGGTATAGTTCAAAGCTGCAAAGATATTGATCATGGCCTCCAGCCACTGTTCGGCTATATCCGGATCAGACCCTCCAAGGAATTTGGGAGGAGCAAACTTTTGAAACCTCTCAAGAGCCCGATCTTCTCCTATTTCAGGGTTCGGAGGTTGATTTACAAGCATTTGACCTTGTTGATCTACCAGTCGTGCCAGAATATTTGTCATTTGTTGCATTGCCGTTGCCATTTGATCTCCAGCCTCAACCCTCCGGTACCTGTTCTTGCTCAGCCATTGTTTCTCTTTCTTCTCTCGGTTCTTGAGCTTGCCTAGCTCCACGGCCACGACTAGCTCCACGTCCACGACTACGTCTCCCGTCCATATAGGTTTTCCCTCTCTCTTTTCTTTTCTTTTTCCCAAAAGGTAATTTAATAAATAACCACAGTAATTGGACCACAGTAACAAATTCTAACATTCCAAATACACCAATTAAACATATACGCACGTAACATGCCATATCAAGGAGACGGATAAGTAAATACACCAATACATATCAAGTTGGACAGATAACCATGTACACACAGGTATACTAACGTCATGTAGTAACAATATACAGGTAAATCAAAAGGAAAAGGTGAAGTCGTCCCAGTATCAGCCCGTCTGGTCTCCCACGTCACTTACTATCCAAACTAGATGTCCCTGACCTCTTGTACTCATTCTAGTCAGACAAAGCCTGTTCATATTCTCAAAATGCAAGTCTCAAGTACTTAGCAGTACCATAACTCTGGAGTACTCAGGCACAAGAATCCGAAATAAGATAATTCACATCTCGAGCTGCAGTCCCAAGAGTAAACTATCTACAATCGGAATTCCTACCTGACATACTTATCTATAATCCTCAGATACCATGAGAAAGATTTAAGGCCTATAACATTCGCAATTCATAGCTTCACTTAGTCCCTTATACTTATTCATCACTTATTCGCGGAGACCACGCGAAGCAGCTATAGGTTTTATCCCTCAATCTCTTAACTTTCAAGTCAAATCGAATCAAATCAAATCCCACAGTCCGGCATCCTAAACTTCAAGCCTAGGATACACTACTTGAATCTGAAGCCTAAGCTCTGATACCACTTGTCACGACCCCACATCCCCCTTAGGCGAACCAGAGGGTTCGGTGGGTCGCCTGCCCAGCTCTCGCCAGGACTCACTCACTCTTATCATTTATAAATATCCATAGACAATAGATGCTCAAGTAAAAGATAAGAAACTTCTACACACCGAAAGTCTTCAAAGTTTTTACCATTCAAGTACAAACATCGAATATACATGGGTTCTCATTCCTCATACAACCAGCCCGTGCCAAGCATTAGGGCGAGAACCATTACAAAAGAAAAAAAAAAACAAGAGCTAGGCCCAGCTAGTCTATACGGCTCTCGTCCTTGCTCGCCTTCCCCTGTTAAGGAAAACAAAACTAAAGGGGTGAGCTAAAAGCTCAGTGAGGTTCCGAACACATAGGCAACAAGAAAATTAATGCATTCAATGCATATAACCAATAATTCGAGATACAAGTACAAATAAAGCGATAAACACATTCATGAAAAGGATACGGGCTCACAGGGAGCCATATGTGTGACGACCCCACTTCTCCCAAGGGCGAACCCAAGGGTATCGGCGGGCCGCCTGCCTAGCTCGCGCCAGGACTCAAAACCTAAAGTTCGAAAGAGCACTAAAAACAATATATACAATCCCAAAAGAGTTATAATTACATTCTCCAAAAGTATCGAGTCAAACTATCAAAACAAAAACAAATATCCTAACTGTTCAACTATTACAAGCCAATCTAACTATACTAGTATACGAGCCAAAAGTCCCCGCGTCGGCCCCTGCTAAGGAAAACAAAAGGAATGGGGTAAGCTATATGCTTAGTAAGTAAACAGGGGCGAAAGCATAAATTTCACGTAACAGTTACACAATAAGAGTAAAGCAAAAGCAGAAAAGTAACATCACATAATAAGGATACAGGTGGCTCCAAAGCCAACTCATGTGCCATGCGTGATCTCCTGCCGACACTCCGTCGACTGCAAATAATAGTCCGTAGAACTTCACTTGTACACCCACCGACACCTTATCACCCTCACTGGCCAGTCACCTCACAAACTTGCCCGGGCGAACGAAATCACAAACTTGAGCTTGAGTCACAAGCTCGGGTCACAAACTTGGTCACCTTCTCGGTGAACCGGATTCACAAAATTGGTTCATAAAATGAACCTACAAACTTGGTGACCTCAGACTAAGTTGGACTGCATTCGACCAAGCCCTAACCGGCTCGAATAGTCCAACCAGGTCAAGAGTTCGCCCCAAACTCACAAACTTCACAAAATTATTCAAAATCACAAACTTTGCAAACTTCACAAACTTTATTCGAAAGTCGCCCCGAGCCACAAGCTCAAGGGTTTTGGTTCCAAAAGGGTCATATACATATGCCAAGTACAATTATACATTCAAATTAGGGTTTAGGTCGAGTGCGATAAAGTACACCCTCGCCTAAGTGCCCTTTTCACATATCTCAAACACATAGCAAAGAAAACACACCAAACCGGCCTGAATACTTACCCAGAAACTGAAATAGCAAAAGTACGAAGTCGGATCGAAATGAACAGCTAGTAGTGGGCCCCACCAGTTCCGCCCAGCTCACCACCGTCTAGTATACAAGAGAAGAGGAGTTGTAGACCACCTTAGCTCTTCCAAACAAATCCACAAAACAACTCACAACCACCACTTGAAGATGTTTTATGGAGCAAAATCAAGGTTGGATGGTTGGTTTGATGATTTGGAACAAGATTGAAGTGTTTCTTCTTTGTACTTGGAGCAAGAGAGAGAGAAAGAGAGAGAGGAGAGAGCCGGCCATGGTGAAGAAAGAATGAGGAAATTTTAATGAATTTTGAAGATATTTAACCTTTGGTCAAAAAAGTCAAAAATATGAATAGTAATTCTTAAGTCTTCTCCAATGAAATGGTGACACTTGTCACCACCATTAATGCATTCCTATCTTTCTTTTCTCTCTCACATCAATCACTTCACACACACTACTTATCTCTTAACACCCGATAAATTTTAAACAGTATCCGGAATTTACCCTAATTGGCCGAATTTTTCCGAACTTTTCGCACTAGTGGGTCCCACGTCCATTATATATTCTTATTTTCTCAAAATCTAACCGATACTAGAAAAATCATCTAAAAACTATATTTACTCATAAAAATTATCTGGGGAATTTTCTAATAAAGAAAATGTAGGAAAAACGGGTTTTCAATCTTAACCGGAACTTAGGGTTTAAATCTTAATCCCTACTTAGGGTTTTCGAAATACTCCCAAAACCAAACGTTACCGCCCAATTAATGAATATATCAACGTAGAATGAACTGGGGCCTCACAATCTCCCCCACTTAGGACAATTTCGTCCTCGAAATTTCTATGAACGGAATCTATCAAATCTAAAGTAACCAGTAGCCTGTACCTTCCACGTTCTTAAAAGAAACGAGGCTCTTCATTCCAGTCCCTTCTCTAGTTAACGGTCCAGGGTCGGTCTGGGTTAGTTGCTGAGTTCCTTTCTTTTCGTGCAATAAACCCGGGCAATTAGCAATTTGGTGCTTGGCGTTCCCACAGCGCAGACATCTCCTCCCCTTTCTCCAACAATTCACTTCAATGTGATTGGATTTTCTACAATAACCACAAATTGTCACACCACCCGCTCCACGACCCTTCTTAGCAGATGACCTACCTCGCTTACTCGGTTCTGGCCTTTGATTCTCAAGAGATGCGCTCCTTTTCTTTGCATGGAAGGTCTTCACTTGCGGCCTTGATATTTCTGTCCTTTGAGTTTTCTCCGGAACCCCCATAGAAGTAGTGCTCTGTGCCATTGCTAAGGCCTTCCCGGAAATCCCTTCGTATTTCCTTTTTAGCTCTAAGTTCTTGTGCAAGAGCTCAATTTTCTCTGAATACTCGTGCTTCCATCGCCCTTCCCAGTATGCGACTAGTTTCTTTTGGACTTCTATTTCGTCTCGAAGAACCGTAATTTCCTTATACTCCTCAACCCAATGTGCCATCTCACAAAATTGCTGGAACTCAGATGGTAGCCTGTCGGGCAAAACAATGGGTCATAATCAATTCTTGAACACAAGTGGCATTCTCGGTCCATGTTTTGTTCAGCTATTGTTTCCTCCCTTTCTTCTCTTGACTCTCGGCCTCGTTTTGTTCCACAGTTATGACCATGTCCGCGACTATGTCTTCCTTCCACACATATATATATATATATATAGTTCTCCCTTCTCTCTCTTTTCTTTCCAAAAAGGTACTTTAATGAATGAATGCAGTAAATTGACTACAATAACAAAATCCAACATACCAATTACACAAATAACATATCACACATAACACGCCATATCAAAAGACGGACAAGCAAGTATACAAATACATATCAAGTTGGACAGATAAGCATGTACACAAACACATATACTAACTTTAGGTGGTCGTAATATACGGGCGAACCAAAAGGAAAAGGTGAAGTCGTCCCAGTATCAGACCGTCTGATCTCTCACGTCCCTTACTATCCAAACTAGATGTCCGTTGACCTTTTGTACGCATTCTAGTCAGGCAAAGCCTGTTCATGTTTCCAAAATACAAGTCTCAAGTACCTAGTAGCTTGCATCGCCTCAATTCTGGAGTATTCGGGCACAAGAATCCGAAATAAGATAGTTCACATCTCGAGCTGGCCAGTCCCAAGAGTAAACCATCTACAAATCGAACTTCCTACCCGACATACCTATCTATGGTTCTTAGATACCATGAGAAAGATTAAAGACCTATAACACTTCAGGGTTCATAGCTTATGCTCGAACGAGCACTTAATCCTTCATACCCATTCACCACTCAGCCCAAGCTCAATCCGCGCGGAGACCACGCGAAGCAGGCTCTAGGTTTTATCCCTCAATTGCTTGACTTTCAAATCAAATCAAATCCCACAGTCCGGCATCCTAAACTTCAAGCCTAGGATACACTACAGGAATCTGAAGCCTAAGCTCTGATACCAACTGTGACGACCCCACTTCTCCCAAGGGCGAACCCAAGGGTATCGGCGGGCCGCCTGCCTAGCTCGCGCCAGGACTCAAAACTTAAAGTTCGAAAGAGCACTAAAAACAATATATACAATCCCAAAAGAGTTATAATTACATTCTCCAAAAGTATCGAGTCAAACTATCAAAACAAAAACAAACATCCTAACTGTTCAACTATTACAAGCCAATCTAACTATACTAGTATACGAGCCAAAAGTCCCCGCGTCGGCCCCTGCTAAGGAAAACAAAAGGAATGGGGTAAGCTATATGCTTAGTAAGTAAACAGGGGCGAAAGCATAAATTTCACGTAACAGTTACACAATAAGAGTAAAGCAAAAGCAGAAAAGTAACATCACATAATAAGGATACAGGTGGCTCCAAAGCCAACTCATGTGCCATGCGTGATCTCCTGCCGACACTCCGTCGACTGCAAATAATAGTCCGTAGAACTTCACTTGTACACCCACCGACACCTTATCACCCTCACTGGCCAGTCACCTCACAAACTTGCCCGGGCGAACGAAATCACAAACTTGAGCTTGAGTCACAAGCTCGGGTCACAAACTTGGTCACCTTCTCGGTGAACCGGATTCACAAAATTGGTTCATAAAATGAACCTACAAACTTGGTGACCTCAGACTAAGTTGGACTGCCTTCGACCAAGCCCTAACCGGCTCGAATAGTCCAACCAGGTCAAGGGTTCGCCCCAAACTCACAAACTTCACAAAATTATTCAAAATCACAAACTTTGCAAACTTCACAAACTTTATTCGAAAGTCGCCCCGAGCCACAAGCTCAAGGGTTTTGGTTCTAAAAGGGTCATATACATATGCCAAGTACAATTATACATTCAAATTAGGGTTTAGGTCGAGTGCGATAAAGTACACCCTCGCCTAAGTGCCCTTTTCACATATCTCAAACACATAGCAAAGAAAACACACCAAACCGGCCTGAATACTTACCCAGAAACTGAAATAGCAAAAGTACGAAGTCGGATCGAAATGAACAGCTAGTAGTGGGCCCCACCAGTTCCGCCCAGCTCACCACCGTCTAGTATACAAGAGAAGAGGAGTTGTAGACCACCTTAGCTCTTCCAAACAAATCCACAAAACAACTCACAACCACCACTTGAAGATGTTTTATGGAGCAAAATCAAGGTTGGATGGTTGGTTTGATGATTTGGAACAAGATTGAAGTGTTTCTTCTTTGTACTTGGAGCAAGAGAGAGAGAAAGAGAGAGAGGAGAGAGCCGGCCATGGTGAAGAAAGAATGAGGAAATTTTAATGAATTTTGAAGATATTTAACCTTTGGTCAAAAAAGTCAAAAATATGAATAGTAATTCTTAAGTCTTCTCCAATGAAATGGTGACACTTGTCACCACCATTAATGCATTCCTATCTTTCTTTTCTCTCTCACATCAATCACTTCACACACACTACTTATCTCTTAACACCCGATAAATTTTAAACAGTATCCGGAATTTACCCTAATTGGCCGAATTTTTCCGAACTTTTCGCACTAGTGGGTCCCACGTCCATTATATATTCTTATTTTCTCAAAATCTAACCGATACTAGAAAAATCATCTAAAAACTATATTTACTCATAAAAATTATCTGGGGAATTTTCTAATAAAGAAAATGTAGGAAAAACGGGTTTTCAATCTTAACCGGAACTTAGGGTTTAAATCTTAATCCCTACTTAGGGTTTTCGAAATACTCCCAAAACCAAACGTTACCGCCCAATTAATGAATATATCAACGTAGAATGAACTGGGGCCTCACAATATGTTCGTTCGTTCATTCGTTCGTTCATTCGTTCGTTCTCCTGTCATTCCCCTTATTCCTTCATTCGTTTGAAAATGCATTCTTTTCATTTATCAATAAAACCCTCGTTCGTTCGTTCGTTCATTTCATTCAATCTCCACCAACCTCCTCCAACCTACAAGGTAATACTCGAGTATACCAAACGTTCACCCAGGGTCACCATATCGCTCGACCGAGTCCGCTTCTGGCTCGAGTCGATCGGTAACGAAGGGCAGGGCCCAATTCAGCCAAACGGCTTACATTCATGCGCAACTAGCATTTAATCATTTAATCATTGAAAATTTCACATTTATTTAGGTCGAGTGCGATAAAGTACACACTCGCCTAGAAAACTCATATTGAAAATCATTGAAAGCACTTAACACATTATCAATCAATAATAACCAGCCAATAAGTCAAGGGATATAACAAACAAGGAACACTCACCTATTTAAGCAAAATAATGTCCAAAGTATCCTTTCGGATAACACTCTCAATCGCCAAGAAACCCTAATAATAGCCAAGAGAAAATATTACAGTTAAACCCCTCAAAAGTTTAAGTAAACTAAAGAAAATCCGAATAACTACTAGTACAAAGTATAAGTATAATCTTCTAGTCCTCGAGCGTAAATTTGGGCAGCATGCCCTTTGTATTTACCTAATTTCCAGCCATTATGGCTTCATTCTTTTACTCAATCCAACCCAAAGTTATCCATAACACAATTTCAGTTCAATAGCCATTCCATAGGCTCAAAATAATACAAGAACAAGAATTAAGCTAATATCAAGTGCGGAAATGAAGTTACAAAAGACAGATTTGACGTGTGGTTGTGGAAAGAACACATCCGAGGCTACACTTATCGGATTGAGGTACAACTTATACCAATTCGAAGCTAAAACAAAGGCCTACAATTTTCATGAAGAGCACTTAATCAAATTTTCAGTGTAACCTAATCAAATTCCCCAATTCATATAACCTGGTTCCAACTATTCGGCTAATCAACCATACTGCATTCAAATGACCATATCTCAGTCTACCGAGGTCCGGTTAAGACGTTCTTGTTGGCGTTGGAAAGCTAAGACAGGGCACTAAAACTTTTATGTTTTGACAATTGGCTAAAACTGAACGGATTATAGTGAACAAACACAACCAAAGAGACTAAACTGTCCACGCGGAACTCTAGAAAGTAACCTAGACCAGCAAGGGTATTTTCGTCTTTTCACAAGTTACGTTGCTCCGATTGAGCTGAAATTTTATAGGCACCTATAAAATACCATTCTCTACAACTTTCATGTTTTGTGCTAAGGCCAATTCGGCCTCTAACATAGTGCTACAAAACCGGACAGAAAGGGTAAGGAAAATTCCAGAAATCTGGAATTTTTGAAATCTCAAGTCAATCCTTCCATTTTCTTGTTTCCAACTCCACTAAAGCCCCTTATCTACTCTTATATACAACATATATGCATCATACATCAAGTTAGCAGCAAGTCCTCAAGCCCTAGTTCATAATATAAAAAGGGGAAAACCTCCAAGAATCATCACAACATCTTGCTTATCTTGTAATCAAGCTACAACATGATCTAAATAACATCTTAAACCCAAAATTTAAAGGAACAAGGGTCATGATCAGATTTTTACCTCAAAGACAAGGCTTGGAAGAGATATACTTCACCCCCTTTGAAATTTCTTAGTTCCTCAAGCTTCTCAACTCACAACCCTCACTTTAATCGGTTTAGAATTTTTGTTTCTCACTTGGATGGTGTAAATCAAGAAGAAAATGGTTGTTTCTTGCTCTCCCTTTTCTCTCTCTCTTGCTCAGCTGTGAAGATGCAGAAATGAGGAAGAAAGGCTGCTAATATGGTGTTAATAAGACAAGAGGATTAGGACTAATGGTGTCCACAAGTTTAGCCAACACTTGGCTCAATTCTCACCACAAAATTTTTCTCTTTCTTTCCTTGTATTTTAGCCACAAATTTCGGTCAAGAGGTCATCATGAGAGAGGAGATATTTTGCTCCATTAGTAATAAACTTGTATGGCAAGAAAGTGGTGGTCAAGTGGTGGTTCAATCGGTAGTACACGGTACACGTCGGATCACGCCGTTTTTCCTTAAATCACCCGTACTAGGGATTTTATTTCCTATTTACTAACTTTATATTATTGCATCCAATCACATATTATTTCTCACTTAAAAGTCACTCTTAACCACCAAATTTGATCCTTGCTCCGTACCGAAAATTCATCCGGCGAAAAATCGCAATAACCCTAATATGCTCCAATCTTGAAAACAAAGAGTAAAACCCTACTTTCTAGGTTCATTTGAACTTATTGTGGTGTGATTGGGTGATAGGGCTTTAACAAATAATAATTTCTAAATAAAAAAGGCATTTTTGAGAAAAATATAAGAAATTTGCGAGTCCTCACAAAGACAATAAAAATGGAAGAAATTGGGTCAAAATTTGGTTTAGTAAAGGTTAAGACAAGTCCAAGTCAAAGTCAAGGTCCAATAGTTAGGTGACAAATGGTCCTCTAGGATTTTAATCTTATCCTTTTGTCTCTCCAAGATTAAACCATCTAAGTAACCTCTAATTATCTCTTAGCACCTTGTAAAATAATATCACTTAATACAAAATTCCAACAAGTTGTCAAAAATATAATGCATTTACCGCACTAGCGGGTCCCACGTCCAAAATACGCTTTTAATTTCTCAAAAACTAACCGATACTAGAAAAATCATTTTAAAACTATTTTTGCTCATAAACTTTATCTGGGAAATTTTTCTAATCAAGAAAATGTAGAAAAGGCGGGCGTTAAAAAAAAATAAACCCTAGAAAATTAGAAAATTTTCGGGTTCTCAAACTCATTTTTTTCGGGGCGCCACACCGTCCAACTATCATACCCCAACTAGGCCCGCACTCCATTCAGTCATTTTGGTAATACTCGAGTATACCGGAACCAAAAGTCTCATTACTACAAGATTCCCCAGTACAGTCCCCGTGGCACGTCAATATTCACGACCAAGCCCTCGCCGGCTCGATCCAATTGACTACCTACGGGGTTGAGCTCAGTAATACAGTAAGGCCGTTGGATATTCATCCAAACGACACCAAATCAGTTTTCCATGACAGTAATTCAATGTCTCATATAACATGTGCAGTATTTCAGTAAAACAGTAAGCAGTCATGAATGAAATCACAAGGGGGTGAGGGCGGTCAAGTACACCCTCACCTCAATCACTTCCAATAGCCAAATAAGCCTTCAAGGCATCAATTTCACATATAACAAAGCCACATTGTAACATTTAAGTGAGTAGTATACTCACCACTCAAGAAAGTGATATTTCATGCACCGTGATCAAAAGTGCGTCGTGAACCACCGTCACGCCCTAGAACAAGTAAACAAATGCAATGAGACTTGATAACGAGTCATATAGCAATGCCAATCATAACCCCCAATAGGGTTTATATGCATAAATAAGCATCATTGGTAACCAGAAATTAAGAAATGGCTTTAGCTTAAGCCTTAACAAAGAAACCGTATTTGACCTCAATATGCGGTAATGGCACCAAATTCACTACGGTTATCGGATGGGGGTGTAAGACCCACCGTTTCGAAGCTAAGAAACAGGGCTACAATAATGTAGAAGGGCACTCAGTCCAAATCCTAGAACAACTAGGTCAAATATGCAAAATACGAAACCAGAATTACCAAAACAGGTTTGCAAATCACATAATGCTGTAATGAGTCCAAATCAGTCTATACAAGTCCAAATGCATTGATTCCAAAGGCATATGGTAGCTAAGACATCCCTCTATATTTCATCAGAAGATACCAACATCCAAATCCAAAGTAATTCCAGTCAAAATAGCCAAATACAAACGCAGTTCTGCCATCCTGATCAACCCAGAACAACCACAGTAAAAATGCCATATCTCACTCTACACTACTCGAAATAACCTGAAATTTTACAGGCACCTCAACCACATCAATACCTACAACTTTCATGTTTTGAGCAAAGGCCAATTCTGTGAGGACCTAGTCCGTTCGTACGTTGAGATTAGGGTTATTCATTATTTTGTACGGTTAAATTAAGGTTTTAGGGCTAAGGAGAAACCCTAATCTCGGCCAAGATTGAAAACCCTAACTTTGCTTACGATAAAACCCTAGTTTATGCGGTATTCTAGTGTGTGTTTTGGTACAAGAAGAAATAGGATTCGTTATAGTTTACAGAGGTTTAACAAGTTTGAAAATGGTTAGTAAACTCTGGATTAGTAAACCTCTAGTGTCACAATGTTAGAAAGCTTAAGTGGAGTTTTATTTATCGCCCGTCTTTTTCCACATTTTCTTTATTAGAAAAATTCCCCAGATAAATTTTATGAGTAAATATAGGTTTTAGATGATTTTTCTAGTATCGGTTAGTTTTTGAGAAATTAAGAACGTATATCGGACGTGGGACCCACTAGTGCGAAAAGTTCGGAAAAATTCGGCCAACTAGGTTAAGTTTTGGATACTGGATTTAAATTATCGGGTGTGAAGAGATATTTATAGGTGTGAAGAGATATTTATAGGTATTAAGTGGATAGGTGGAGGAGAGAGAAAAGAAAGGTAGGCAAGTCATTAAATGAGGGACAAGTGTCACCATTTGAGTGGTCCAACCTTAAGACCACTATTCATTGTCTTACCATTGACTAAATAAATCATAAAAATCACCAAAAATTCCCCATTTTTCCTCTAAGCTTGGCTGAACCACTTCCTCCAAGAAAAGAAAGAAAAGCTTCCAAGTTTCTTGCTCCAAACTTGTCCAATCTCACAAACTAACCATTTAATCTTGATTTCCTTCCATAAAACCTCTTAGTTTAGTGCTTGTGAAGTTTGTGTGTTTGTGGGGCGATCTTAATACCTAGATGGACTATTCGAGCCGGTTAGGGTTTGGTCGAAGTCAGTCCAACTTGGTTTGAGGTCACCAAGTTTGTGAACCCGGTTCACCGAGTATGTGGACCAAGTTTGTGACCCGAGCTTGTGACTCAAGCTCAAGTTTGTGATTTCGTTCGCCTGGGCAAGTTTGTGAGGTGACTGGCCAGTGAGGGTGATAAGGTGTACGGTGGGAGTACAAGTGAAGTTCTACGGACTATTATTTATGGTCGACGGAGTGTCGACAGGAGATCACGCATGGCAAATGACTTGGCTTTGGAGCCATCTGTATCCTTATTATGTGATGTTACTTTTCTGCTTTTGCTTTACTCTTACTGTGTAATTGTTGTTACGTGAAATTTACGCTTTCGCCCCTGTTTACTTACTAAGCATATAGCTTACCCCTTTCCTTTTGTTTTCCTTAGCAGGGGCCGATGCGGGGACTTTTGGCACATACACTAGTCTAGTTAGGTTTAATTGTAATAGTTGGACATATAGTATGTTTGTTTCTTTGTTTTGGCAGTTTGTATAAGGACCTGCTGGTTGTGGTCGTAGTATATTGGAGTGGGTTGACTCAATACTCTTGAAGCTATAAATAGAACTTTTGGTGGTTGTATATATTGTATAAAGTGCTCTTTCGATTTATCTAGTTTTATTGCTTTAAGTTTTGAGTCCTGGCGCGAGCTAGGCAGGCGGCCCGCCGATACCCTTGGGCTCGCCCTTGGGAGAAGTGGGGTCGTCACAAATTCGGCCTCTAAACCTGAGATACAAAACCGAACAGAAAAGGGGGTTTTGAAACCCTAACATTTCACATTTCAATCCAAATCCAAAATTGGTTGCAATTATCAACAATTCACATCCACTAGAGTCATAACCCCTCATTATCAACCATCATAAACAACCACAACACCATGATCACATTAAACCAGAAAATTCCTCAAAAAAATAAAAACTTCACCAATTCATCACAAATCAAGAAATAATTCACATAATCCATCACTTTAGCTTCCACTAGGCACCAATTAACCATCATTAAGTATAGGAGGGAGTTCATATACCACTTACCAAGTAAACAAGAGAGAGGGAGTTGTAGGACACCTTAGCTCTCCAAGAAAACTTCACTAATCAACTTACTAGCACCTAATGGAAGGATAATATGGAGTGAAAACTAATTTAGGTAAGTGGTTTGGATGATTTGTGCTAGTTGGGAGCTTGAAAATTGAAGAAATCCTCTTCCTTCTTGAGCTTAAGAGAGCCGGCCATGGAGGAGTAAAAATGAGTGAATTTTGAGCAATTTTTAAGATATTTAACCTTTTGGTCAAAAAAGTCAAAAATTGGAATAGTAACTCTTAAATCCTATCCAATGATACCATGGCACTTGGCACCTCATTAATGCATTCCTATCCTTTCTTTTCTCTCTCACATCAATCATTTCACACACTCTACTTATCTCTTAACACCCGATAAATTTTACACAGTATCCGGAATTTAACCTAATTGGCCGAATTTGTCCGAACTTTTCGCACTAGTGGGTCCCACGTCCAATATATATTCTTAATTTTCTAAAAACTCTCCAATACTAGAAAAATTATCTAAAAACTATAATTATTCATAAAATCCACCAAAAAAATATTCCTAAGCCAGAAAATGCAGAAAACATGCAATTAAGGGGGAAAACCCTAGGAAAAATATTAGGAAAATACGGGTTCTCACAAGGAGAAACCGGTTAAGCTTCTGGATAGTAAGGTGAAGGAATTGAGAAATAAACAGATACCATTAGTAAAAGTCCTCTAGAAGAACCATGGGTTGGAGGAAGCAACTTGGGAGGTTGAAAAAACAATCCGAGAAAAGTATCTAGACCTGTTTGCTAATCAAGGTAAAAATTTCGAGAACGAAATTTTCTTAAGGGGGAGAGGATGTGAGGACTCGTAAAAAAATAATTATTTTTTTTTCGACTCCTATTTTTGCTCATTTAATTATTTATTCGAATATTTACCTCGATTATTATTTTCTAACCTTATTAGACTTAAATACATGGAGTTATGCCTTCATTATATTTTTAAGGTGACTCGTTTCAAAAATTAATTTTTTTAAGCTCGATTAATGTAAATAGTGAAAACGTGTCTGAAAACTTTAGCTAATTGGGAGTACAATAAGTTCGAAAACTTGGAGACATGTACAATGGTCCTAAAATAGGTAATTTTAGGTTTAAGTACTCAAGTGATAGTTAGTGGTACGATCGTTACAAGAATTTCTTGAAGGTTTCACTTTATCGCGCCTAAATTGGAAATACACGTTTTCACGCGTGCGCTTAAATGAGGGACTTTAGACCATTATTTTGGGACAATTAAGAGTGAATAATATTTGTGTGAATATAAGTGCATTAGAGGTTTAGTGCACTAGTGAAACAATGAAAGAGAAATCGAGCCCAAACGCGCCCTATTGAGAGTTGACTTTGGGGATGATTTTGCACCACACATTGTATCTTCCTTAGGAAGCTAATATTAGACCAAACACTCTCTCTCTTAGTCTCTCTCTTGGCCGAATTCTCAGCTGCAAAACACAACACAAAGTTGTCATTTCTCATCTTCAATTCTTGCACCAAACCATCATAGATTCACACCAAAATTGAAGACCACTTAGCTTGTCACTTGGAGAGTTCATCTAGCTATCAAAAGGAGGAGTTTTCACGATTTCTTGAAGCTTCTAAGGACCAAAAATTCTGCCTTGGTCTTCAACTAAATTAGGTAATGATCCAACACTTTAATCTTGGTTTATAGAGGTTGTCTAACACCTTTAAGCTCTTGTATCCATATGGGTGGTTGTGATTGTTGGAAAATTTTGAAGGTGGGCTCTATGAACTCCCACCCTTGTCTTGATGGCTGATGTGATGATTAATGATGGGTTAAATGTTGGTTTCGTGCTCAAAATTATATATTAATGGTGTATTAGTCGTATGAACTTCAAGAGATGCATGAGCGAAAAAGTTCCAATTCTGCCCCTACCTCGAACATACCTATTTTTGCAGAATTTTGAGGTTGTAGTGACTTATTTATGATTTTTATATGTTGTATAGATGGTGTATAAAATTTCATTAAAAAATATTGAGGTTTGGTTGGTCAAATGAATCAATTACACAAAACTAGTAAATTTGGAACTGTTCCCGTAATGCTCTGACCAGTTTTCGTGTTTCGGCCATAATTTTGTATTCCGATGTCAAAATCAAGTGCCGTCAGTTGCATTTGAAAATAGACATTCCCACCTTACTGAAGGTATAAAATACACATTGTGGTTCCAAGTATGTGAGCCGAACCAACCATTTAAAGTCGGTTGTTCTGTTTCTCTGTTTTACTGGAACGAAATGCTGAGGCTCCAACTTGTGGCTTGAATTCGAGCTAGTTGTGTGCCGAATTTCCTAATGATTTCTTCTGTGAAAATTTAGCTCTATGAATGTGTTTCCCAATGCCATAAACCATGCCCAATTCCGAGTTAAGTTGAGTGATTTGTGACCCAAATACGGAGCCTGCCCTGCTCTTGAAAACCCTGACTTTTGGACAGATTTGATGCAAGGTTTGGTATAAACTTGCTAACTGAATATTTTGGTTCTAAACACTTACCAAATGTACCATGAATGTTCCTTATGCCTTGCCTACACTAATGACCCATGTTTGAGGGATTTTTCCTTGACCAAATGTTTGGAATGGAAAACAAAAGGGTCAAGGCAGTTTTGTCTTGGAATTTTTGAAACTTTGGTTGTTTGATTGACTACCTTCCCGAAGGTATTTTTTCCATGAAACTTGATTGAGGGATACTCTTTATATAGGAGTAATATACTGCCAAATTTTGTATCAATCCAAGTTCATTTCGATACCTAACTAAAGTTCCAAAGTTGGAAGCTCAAATCTGGAAATTGTTCACCAGTTTTGGATTTTTCCCTAACTTTGAGCTACCGTATCTCGGTGCTCAAAACTCCGATTCTTGATTTGCTTTTTCTGTTATAAACCTTACTTGCAACTCTAATTGATTTACAAGTTTCAGAGGCTAGCTCGCAACGTGTGAATTTTGCCAAATTTCCAAATTTAGCGAAAAACCAACCCAACACAACCTTAAGTACTCTGAAACAGTAACTTTGAGCCCATTTTTGAATATTTTCCATTTAAAATCATGGAAAAGTGTTTTCTAAGAAATTTTAGTACTTTTAAAGAGGTTTCCAATGATACCAAGTTTTCGAATTTTTGACATGTAGAATGTGAGATACGATTTTTCAAAATATCGTATCAAAACTGAAAATTTTCCGAATTCGAAAGGAAGGGAGTTTTCAAGCACTCCTTATTCCTTCGATATTACTTGAACGTTTTATACTTGATTTTCCAAAATGAAAACTCGATCGCTCTTGTACTTTAAGAAACTCTAGTTGAACCTCGATTTACGAGTAATTGAGGTTCGTTTTCATGAAATTTCCTTAGATTGTACTAGTGTACAATCTTCCTTGATAATTGGATATATGAGTGATGCTTCACTATTATTTGCTCAGGTGCATACGAGGACCTTCAAGAGGATCCTACAGTGAACACTTGAACTTCCGGAAAATATTTCTTCTTGATTTGCTCGGTGAGTGTCAAGTGTATGACTACTTGAACTCTATGGATTTGATTCATGCTTGGCTTACCTGATTACATGCTTAGCCTACCTGGTTTTGAAAAATGGAGTCGAGTGTGTACTTTATCGCACTCATTCTCATTTGAAACAAATGACTCATGTTTAACATGGTTTGCCTGGTTTACATGACCTGAAATACATACTTAAACCTGTCAAATGATTGAATACATGACATGATATGCTATGGCTGCATACGTCGTTGGAGTGAATCTCCTCGACACTTACATGATACATGGGGGACGCCCAAACTCATAGGCCGACCTTGGAACTCGAGCCGGCATGGGCTTGGTCGGGAACCTCGGTGAGCCATGAGATTCACATGATAAGCTTGATCTATTGAGAGATCTTGCTTGGCATACTCGTGAAATATTGCCTTATAAATGTCGTGCGGGCCCAAAGCGATGTATGGTGGACGGATGAGAAGTAAGTAGTGATCTACGGTTTGGAAATATCAACCCGGTTAACGGAGAGTCGTCGCGGGAAGATATACGAATGAACTGGCAAAGCAAGTGGAACTTAGCTCCTGAGAGCTATCATATCCTTGAATTGTTTCTGTTTACATTTTGTTGGCATTATTAATTACTTGCAAGTTATCACTTGAACTGTTACTTGAGCTTATTACCTGAACTATGTGCTTGCATGTGTTTTCTTGGCCTCACGAGCGTTTTGCTCACCCTGTAGATTTGTTTTCCTTAACAGGGTTGAACTTGGAGGTGTACTGGAGAAACCCTCTTGACGTGCTTTTGTTTAGGATTTCTTTTATATTTTGGCTATGCCCTTGGTTTTGGGTTGTACTTCTGGAATTGAAATGTAACTTTTGGGGCGTGATGTATATTTGGGATTCATGATGTACTCTGAATACCCGACGTGCGGGTTGGTTAATGGATGAATATTGTTAAGCTTGAACGCTTCCGCATTTACTGTATTTAAGTTTTTTACGTGTGTTGTGTAGTTCGATAATAAGCTTGAATGGAATTGCTTGAGTCCTGGCAAGAGCTAGGCAGGCGTCCCGCGGATACCCTTTGGTTCGCCTTGAGGAGAAGTGGGGGCGTCACAGTTCAACTATATCCGGATCAGGCCCTCCATGAAATTTTGGAGGTAGAAACTTTTGGAACCTCTCAAGCGTCCTATCCTCTCCTATCTCAGGATTCTGGGGTTGATTCACTGGCATTTGACCTTGTTGATCTACCAACCGTGCTAGGATATTTGTCATTTGTTGTATCGCCGTCGCCATTTGATCTTCGGCCTCAACCCTCGGTCCATGTTCTTGCTCGGCCACTGTTTCTCTTTCTTCTCTCGGTTCTTGAGCTTGCTTAGTCCCACGGTCTCGACTAACTCCATGTCCACGACTACGTCTCCCCTCCACACCCTTTTCTCTCTCTTTTTTTTTCAAAAGGTAATTTAGTATATAACGAAGTAAATTGACTAAAATAACAAGATATAACACATCAAATACACAAGGAGACATATACACAATATAACACACCATATACACAAAGAGACATTTCAAGTTGGACAAAGTAAAGTGCAGCAAGTACTATACATGTAGGTATTAACGTACCACAAGCAAAAGACATGTAATACAATACAAGGGTAAAAGAAGAAGAAAACGCGACCTGTCGTCCCACACTCAGCTAAAATCACCCTCGTCCGGTCTCTTACTTCACTTTCTATCCGAACTAGACATCCATTGACCTCTTGCACTCACTCTAGCCAAATATTAGCCCGTTCATGTTCCCAAAAATGAAAATCTCAAATACTTAGTATCGCCCTCAACTCTGAAGTACTCGGGTACAAAAATCCGAAATAAGATAATTCACATCTCGAGTTGGCCAGTCCCAAAAATAAATTACCAACAATCGAGATTCATACCTGACGTACCTATCTATTGTCGTCAAATACCATGATAACGATTTAAGGCCTACAACAATTCACGATTTATAGCTAATGCTCAAAACAGCACTTAGTCCTTCATACTTATTTACCACTTGGCCCAAGCGCATTCCGAGCAGAGACTACGCGAAGCAGGCTCTGATACCACCTGTGACGACCCCACCTTCCCCTAGGGCATACCAAAGGGTTCGGCAGACTGCCTGCCCAACTCTTGCCGGGGCTCACTACAGTCCTCAAATAAAAATGAAAAAAAAATGAGACCACAAGAACAAGTATAATAAGAATTCTAAACTTAAAACATATACTTATATATATTTCTATCTCAAAAATGTTGCGCCCCATTTTTGAAAAATAAAAAATAAAAATTAATGGTTTTAAAGTGAATTTTAATTCAATTTTTGATTGGAAAATGAATTTTTGATTTAAAAGAAAATGGGCCTAAATGGGACTTGTAATGCGACGATTTGGGCCCAAATTTTAGTTTAAAAGGGGTTTTTGAATAAAAATCGGAGTCGCCACTTGGTATTGAGTTAAGGTGTACCAAGTCACCTAAATGAATTCTTAAAGAAAAAGTAGAAACCCTTTTTAAACGACTCCAAGTCTACGAAAATCAAAGAAACGTGTTCGGGAGTCACATTTGAAGAAAGGGAAGGCAAGGATAAAAATCCAAGACACCCTTTCAACCTAACCAAGGCTAGTTGCGTGATTTAGTCAAAAATTTTCTTATTTTAATCTAAAGATTTATCACATTTGGATGAACTATATGAATGCAAACCCTAGACCTAAGAGGGTATCGGG
The DNA here is from genome assembly GCA_036785865.1 of Coffea canephora. Lineage (NCBI taxonomy): Eukaryota > Viridiplantae > Streptophyta > Magnoliopsida > Gentianales > Rubiaceae > Coffea > Coffea canephora. The sequence continues at coordinate 20,875,200 of CM071916.1, forward strand.
GGGTCGAAATTTCTCTTCAAAACTCAATTGGTGCCAATCACATTAATTGTGATACCCAATGCGGATTCTTTGGAGAGGTCACGAATAATGCAAAAATATGAGACTCTAAGAAAAGAAAAGGAAAATAAAAATAAAAATAATTATACAAATATATGTGACCTAAAAGAATGCATCATGTCGAGTATGGGGGACTAATGTTCGTGACTCAATTTTCCCTTTAATAGAGGGGATACGAGCATGGTAAGGCTAGAAAGCCAAACTCGTCCATATCCCATATCCAAGGGGTTTTCCCTAATCTAATCAAGCAAATGTACTACCCTAATTCTAATTCTTAAATTAAATGCAATTTAATGTCATGTCTCATGCATAGGATTATATGAAATAAAGGATGTGGATATAAGAGGGAATAAGGGATAGGGATATATAAGGGGGAATGTGGGATAAGGGATGTGTGTATAAGAGGAACATGCAAAAAATGATAAAAGACCCTAGAAAGTGAAAAATATGCGTGAGATGAAGTGATTTTATCACACAATCATGATCTAACGCGTAGAAGGGCTACTACGGGTCTAGCGTTGGACTATCCCATATTTCTACTTTCTCACTAGCGTTGGACTAGTAGAAAATCGAACAAGGAAACCACAACTAGCGTTGGACTAGTGTGGCATCGGGAAATGGATCACAACTAGCGTTAGACTAGTGTGATATTACGTCATGCACTAATTATAACTAAACCAATAATAAAGCAAGTAAACACATAATATCACATAAACACATAACACATAATCATGATATCTAAATGCGAGACCCTAAGAAAGCGGATAACACATAACACATAAGCATGCAAAAACACACAAGGCAAATAAAGCAAATAAAGGCCTAACTATTACATTCCGGGGGCCCTACTACAATCTAATAGGGGAAAGGAATAAAAATAAATAAATAAATAAACTCCTAACTATTACAGCTCGGCAATTAAATGCCTTTCAAATAATCGAAATTGAACTAAAATAAATATACAAAATTAAAACAAATAAAGTGAATAAATAAATAAATAAAATGAAAACATTCAAAAGGCATGTAATTAAACACATAAAATCACATAAGGGCGCATAGGATCAATTAAAGTCCAAATAAGGGATAGAGTGTACTTCCCTTGAGTTGATGCCCTAATGAAATGAAATTACTTGTTTACCCTCCAAAAACAAAGAAAAGGTCAAGGCATCACTTTAATTAATAAAATAATCACATAAGATAAAAATAAACATGAAATTGAATCAATTAAATCATGTAAACAACCCACATTTAAGAAGTCAAAAGAAGAAAGGACTTGATTGCAAAAGTTAACAAAGTTGTGGGGTCAAAATTAAAGAAAAATAAAGTTTAGGGACCTATTTGCAATTACACTTGGGTCCCAATTGAAAGAAGTCAAAAGTTTTTAGGGCTATAGTGAAATAAAGAGAAAATTGAGGGATCAGACTGCAATTTTGGAAAGTTTTAATGCATGCGATGAGGCTTTCTTTGTTCTTATTTCTGCAACTGAAGCTATGATGCTATCCTTCTGCAATTTTTATCCGCAAACTTTCAGCAGCTCTCAAACACACTCAAATTCAATATGAACTAAAGCAACGAGACAACCATCTAATCCTCTCACTTTGCAACATAAAACTTTAGATTTAAACACCAAAAGTCGGACAAAAGGGCATGCAAATCTGGATAGCTCATGGGTTTTCTTTCTGCTACTTTGAGATTTCAGCAATTACATACGGCAAATTTTAATACAATAACCTCAAACCAGAAGCCATCCCAAGTTCTACATAAGCTTATCATCCAAAAACTTAGTAAACATGCAAGAGAAAAGCAATAGGGATGAACAAAACAAACACAACAGCAAGAGATGCAGTAGACTACAAGCATCAGCGACAAAACTACAAGCATCGGCAGCTCCATGCTCCAACATGCGATTGAATGGAAATATGCAGTAAAGACAAAAGGAGAAAAACTTGCGGCAAATATGCACACCGCCTACCAAACTGAACACTACAGAACTCACAAGCTTCAAACAAGCCTAAACTTTATCAAACAAAGGAAAGAAATAGCATTTGTCCATGCTGCTGCAATTTTTCATTCCAACCAAAACGCATTGACGTGGAACAACTCAAACCAAACCGAACACAAATGCAATGACCTCAAGACCAAATGCCATTGTTTACCCCACAAAAATCAAACAGGGAGCTGGACATGAAATCAGCAAAAGAAAATGAACTTGGAGCATCGAAGGTTTCAATCGTTTGCAAAACAATGTCTACCTCTATTGCTGCAACAAGCTAGGAAACTCCCCTCCCAAGATTTGACTAAAACTTTCATTTTATTAACTCAAAGAAAAGGAAAATTTGTTGTAAGGATCGAAGACAATCTAAGAGGGGGGTGAATTAGGTTTTCTAAAACCAGATAAGATATAGGTCACTTTTTTTTTTTGGCCTGCCCTTCTTTTCTCGAAGACCACTCAATGGATCAGACTACAAGATAGCTCAGTTGTTCGTGAGATGAAGAGATGAACAGTTTATAGAGTAGAGCTGTAAACAGAAGTAGAGAGACAAATCAGGTTTCAAACTCCACTTGAGTTTGAAATACACTTTATATAACAAGCTACTTCAGGTTGAACAGACTTGCAACCAATATCTTGTGTACAAGGGAAGGATCACTTCCTTCTTGCCCCAAACCACACTTGGTCAAGCAAGGAAGTTTTACAAACACTCAGATAACCCTCACAATGCTACACTATTGAAGAAGCTATATCACACCTGAAAAGCTACAACAAAATTGCACAAGCTGAGAATACAAAAGTTCCTTTTGAGTATTCTAACACTAGAATCACTTACGATTTGATGTAGACTTGATGTGCAAAGTTACTCTGAGGTGGTTGACTTTTTTCCTTTTAAAGGAGACCAAGAAATTCTTCAATTAATGCTGTCAACGGATAGAAGGCAACTGAAGAGTCAACTAGCCGTTGGTGCTGTCGGACGTCCGATATTCAGTTTTTATGCGTCCGAATGAGATCAATGAATCAATGAGTTCTGGAAGTTTTCTTGAATCTCTTAGGACGTCCGATCCCCTATCACCATGCGTCCGAGGGTAAGATGCACACTTGGAAGTTCCTCTTCAATTCCTTCGGAAGGCCGATGCGTCCAATGTGTTGCGTCCGAAATGCAGCAACGCTTGTCGGACGTCCGATACTCAGGTGTTGAGCGTCCGATCGTGATCAGTGATCGTAGAAGCCCTGGCTTGTCTTTTTCGGACGTCCGAGTCTGAGTTCTTCACACATCCGAAGTTACTCAAAGGATGTCGGAAGTCCGATACTCTCTTTTTGTGCGTCCGACATCTTCCTCAGCACTTTTCATCCTTTTTGATCTTTTTTTTGCTTTAAGTCCACAGACCTGTTTAGTGTAATTTCTGAAAAGGGTCTCTACAAAAAGTATTAGTAACATCCATTTGTTTTGTAATCATCAAAAGATATGAATTGAGATAAACAATCTCCCCCTTTTTGATGATGACAAAACATTTGGATAGAACAAAAATATACGAACTGGGGTATAACAACTCCCCCTAACGAGGTGCATGAATATACAGGAAGAAACGCAACTCCCCCTGAAACTGACTCCCCCTAACTAGTTACTCTACACCATCAGTGCTAATCCAATTCTCCCCATTTTTGTCATCACAAAAGTGAGTATCAGTTTTGATACCAGCAGCATCATATAACATCAGTACGATCCATCAGAAACATTAACTATAACACGCAATTTGATAACACAAATTTTTCAATCAGATAATATCAGCAAAATCCATTCATGTTCAGCACAATCTGGAATCAACAGAAACATTCATAACAAACACATTCATTCAGCGGATTCCATAACAAACAACCATTCATAACAACCATCCATAACAAACATTCATAACAAACACTTAGTCATAACATCCATAAACAGTAGAAAATATCCAGTTGTACAAAACAGGAGTACAACTTAGTACATAGCATACGAAAAGTTTTGCAATGCAAAAGATGAACTATAGTCGTAGATTAAGGTGCAGTGACCTAGTAGTGCCTAGATGGTGATTTTAGATGATCCAGGCCTCCTCCTGGCCAGACGAAACTGTTCATGGTCCTCTTCTTCCTCAGTTTCTTCATCATCAGCTTCATATGCTTCCTCAGTTGCTGAAACCTTCCCTTTATCCTTGGGCTGAGAACTGGAAGCTGGTGTGGTCTTAGTACCAGTAGTTGGCCTTGGGGGTTCAGGTCTTGGCTCTTTCCCATGAACATTTGCATTGTTTTCAGGTATTGGAGGGACAAGAAGGTTTCTTTTTTCAATAAAGGAGAATTGTTGAGCAGGGGTCATGGTCATCATGAGACCATCTTCAATAAGCAAGACATGCTGTTTGAGGTCTTCAAGCAAGGATATGACTTCAAAATTGGAAGATAAGGACTTGCTGGCAGACTTTCTAGGATGAATGGTGAAAGGGGAAACATAGTCTGACTGATCACGAGAAGTCCTAGGAGTGACAGGAATTTCATGAAAATTTTTCCTTCTAGACTCAGCCACAGTCTTCTTATAGCACCAATGGCCATCAAAAAATCTTAAGTTCTTTCTTTCAAAATAAGCTTTTGAAAAAACTGTTGAAGCACTGTCTTTGGGAGATTTTTCAGACAAAGGTATTTCAAAATGAGCAAAGATAGGAGTCAGAAATTTACCATAAGAGAGTTTTCTACGACTATCAGTGCTAATGGTGAGCAGAAACTTGCACATCACAAAACCAAAGTTAATACGGATTTTTTCAACAAAACAGTAGAAAAGATAGAGTTCCATTTTGTTTGCATCTATTCTGTGGCCGTCAGTTGGCACCAACAGATTTGAAATGATGGTGAAGATGATCAGATTTTGAGGACTGAGATCATCTAATCTTGCCTCAGCAGGAGTGTTGAATTTTGTTTGAAAATATGTCATGAGTTTAGCATTGTAAAAATGATGATAGGTAGAAGGAAATTCCTCATACGAAAAGAAGTTTGCAATTTTTCCTTTGTAACCATCTTCAATCTTTGTTTTCAAAATGGAGTTTACAATGTCAGGTGTTAAGGTGATGTTCACAGAGTTGACCCTAGAGATGAGTTCTGTGTGTGAGTTACCCTTTCTAAGATTAGCAAAGAACTGATAAAGCATGTTAGGGTAAAAGGTATTAGGAATGGTCAGAAGATGAACCCATTTTTGGAATTCAAACAGTTTAATAACAGGTTCAAGATCAAGCTTACGAAATTCGTAGGGAAGGATGAGCCTTTGAATGATGAACCCTTTTTGAGAGACAAACTCAAATTTGTCTCTAGCTTCATCATCAATGAATTTTGGAAGAGGAGTTGGTTCTGTTACGGGCTGAGATACTGGATTCTTTCTAGAGTGTTTCCCTTTCGAGGTTTGTGTGGCAGATGCTGTGACGCCCCGAAAAAAAGAGTGTGAGAACCCGTAAATACCCTAAAAATTTTTCCTAGGGTTTTAGTTCCTTTAATTGCATAATTTTTGCATTTCTGGCTTAGAAATATTATCTGGGTGGATTTATGAGCAATTATAGTTTTAAGATGATTTTTCTAGCATTGGTGAGTTTTTAGAAAATTAAGAATAAATATTGGACGTGGGACCCACTAGTGCGAAAAGTTCGAAAAAATTCGGCCAATTAGGTTAAATTCCGGATACTGTGTAAATTTTATCGGGTGTTAAGAGATAAGTAGAGTGTGTGAAGTGATTGATGTGAGAGAGAAAAGAAGTGATAAGAATGCATTAAATAGAGTGACAAGTGTCACCATGTTATTGGTTTTCCTTTAAGATTTACTATTCACAATTTTGACTTTTTTGACCAAAGGATTAAATATCCAAAAATTGCATAAAATTCACAATTTTTCTTCTCTTGTTGGCCGGCCCTCTCTCTCAAGTTCAAGGAAGGAAGAAAACCTCTTCAAGTCTTGATTTCTTCTTGCTTCAATCCATAACTCAACCAACTAAACTAGTTTCTACTCCATAAAATCTTTCTAGTTGGTGTTAGTGGTTGATTTGGTGAAGTTTTTGGAAGAGCTAAGGTGTCCAACACCTCTACCTCTCTTGTTACTAGGTGAGTGGTGTGTGTATCTTCCTCCTACATCTAATGATGCTTAAGTTATGCTTATTAGTGATTAAAGTGCTGAAATTTCTGGTTTTTATCTTGGTTTGAATTGATTTGGTGAAATTTTCCATTTTATGATGATTTTTCTGGTTTAATTGGATTATGATGGTGTGGTTGTTTGTGATGATTGGCAATGGACTATAATGGCTCTAGTGGATGTGAAATGTGGATAAATGCAACCAATTTTGGATTTGGAATGAAAACTGAAAAGTTAGGGTTCTTAAATCCCCAATTCTGTCCGGTTTTGGATCATAGGGTTAGAGGCCGAATTTGACTTTGCTCAAAACATGAAAGTTGTAGGTATTGATGTGTTTGAGGTGCCTGTAAAATTTCAGGTCATTTGGATTAATGTGGAATGAGTTATGACGAAATTACTGTAGCTGTTCTGCTTTAGATAGAATGCGAAAACTGTACTGGTTATTGGCCATTTTGATTGGAATTGGTTTGGATTTAGTTGTTGGTGTCTTCTGATGAAATGTAGCTGGATGTCTTAGCTAACATATGCCTTTGGAATTTCGGCATTTGGACTTGTATAGACTAAGTTATAGTAATTACAGTTTTGTGTGATTTGCAAACCTGTTTTGGTAATTCTGGTATAGTATTTGGCATTTTCGACCTAGTTAAGCTAGGAACTGGATTGAGTGACCTTCTTCATTGTTGTAGCCCTGTTCCATAGCTTCGAAGCGGTGGGTCTTACACCCCCATCCGATAATTGTAGTGAGAGTTGTGCCATTACCGCATTATGACGTCAAAACTGTTTTTCTGGTTTTGAGCTTAACCTTCATTTCCGGACTTTTCCCTAGCTTGACTTGACTTTGTACTACTTGGAGCTTGCTGAATGGATATTAGATGAACTTATTTGTGTGACTTTGGGACTGGCTGGAGTAATAATGAAGCCATGATGGCTGGAAAAGTTAGCAAATGTAGGGGAAGTGCTGTCCGAACTTTGAAGGGACTTGTTTGCATTGGGTTTGTGATCTAAGGCTTGGAGTTGAGCAAGGCAATGATACATGATGGATGGTTTCTGAGCCGTGGAGGTGAGTGACCTCAAACTATTGTTAAAGCTTCTTATGAAATGTTTCTTGCATTATTTACTCGACTGCATCTCATGCGTGCTTGCATGTGAATTCATGATATGATTTTGGCTTCAATGAGTTCTGGGAAAGTCTTGTGCTGGACACCAACGTCTCCACTCTGTTTGTGATTCATGTTCATGTTTATCTGGAGCTCAAAAAGGGGCTTCCTCTCTCTGTTCGTGTGTTATGCTCTATTTGAGCGTTGGGTGTTCAAGTGCTAGGATTTCACTGGCTCACGAGAGCAACAATACGTATATTTGATCTTGGAATCATGACATCATCGAAATGCATTATTGTGAAATATATTTGTTTAATGATTTTTCTGGTTACTCGCTGAGCTTCTAGCTCACCCCAAAAATGTTTTATTTCCCCCCCCCACAGGGCTCAAGGCGAAGGAAAGCTTGGAGTGCTTATTCACGTGACTGGATGACTTATATCGTGTATAGTTTAAATTTGGATTTATTTTATGTACGAGTTGAGTTTGTATCAATATTTGGAATTGAAACGGATGTAAGTATACATCCCACGATTGGAATTAGTTTCCGCTGCATTTGTGATATGTAATTATTGGAGAATTTGATGTAATTTTGAGAGTTATATTGTAATATATTTGAGAATTGTAGTGAACGACTGAGTCCCGGCGAGAGCTGGGCAGCCGGCCCGCCGAACCCTCTGGTTCGCCTTAGGGGGAGGTGGGGCCGTCACAGTTGGTATCAGAGCTTAGGCTTCAGATCTCTGTAGTGTATCCTAGACTTGAAGTTTAGGATGCTGGACTGTGGGTTTGGTTTGAAATATTAGTGATTCTTGCGGGTTGACTTGACTTGATTAGTACAAGATGGAATGTCGAGGACGACATTCTTTTAAGGAGGGGAGATTGTGACGCCCCGAAAAAAAGAGTGTGAGAACCCGTAAATACCCTAAAAATTTTTCCTAGGGTTTTAGTTCCTTTAATTGCATAATTTTTGCATTTCTGGCTTAGAAATATTATCTGGGTGGATTTATGAGCAATTATAGTTTTAAGATGATTTTTCTAGCATTGGTGAGTTTTTAGAAAATTAAGAATAAATATTGGACGTGGGACCCACTAGTGCGAAAAGTTCGGAAAAATTCGGCCAATTAGGTTAAATTCCGGATACTGTGTAAATTTTATCGGGTATTAAGAGATAAGTAGAGTGTGTGAAGTGATTGATGTGAGAGAGAAAAGAAGTGATAAGAATGCATTAAATAGAGTGACAAGTGTCACCATGTTATTGGTTTTCCTTTAAGATTTACTATTCACAATTTTGACTTTTTTGACCAAAGGATTAAATATCCAAAAATTGCATAAAATTCACAATTTTTCTTCTCTTGTTGGCCGTCCCTCTCTCTCAAGTTCCAGGAAGGAAGAAAACCTCTTCAAGTCTTGATTTCTTCTTGCTTCAATCCATAACTCAACCAACTAAACTAGTTTCTACTCCATAAAATCTTTCTAGTTGGTGTTAGTGGTTGATTTGGTGAAGTTTTTGGAAGAGCTAAGGTGTCCAACACCTCTACCTCTCTTGTTACTAGGTGAGTGGTGTGTGTATCTTCCTCCTACATCTAATGATGCTTAAGTTATGCTTATTAGTGATTAAAGTGCTGAAATTTCTGGTTTTTATCTTGGTTTGAATTGATTTGGTGAAGTTTTCCATTTTATGATGATTTTTCTGGTTTAATTGGATTATGATGGTGTGGTTGTTTGTGATGATTGGCAATGGACTATAATGGCTCTAGTGGATGTGAAATGTGGATAAATGCAACCAATTTTGGATTTGGAATGAAAACTGAAAAGTTAGGGTTCTTAAATCCCCAATTCTGTCCGGTTTTTGATCATAGGGTTAGATGCCGAATTTGACTTTGCTCAAAACATGAAAGTTGTAGGTATTGATGTGTTTGAGGTGCCTGTAAAATTTCAGGTCATTTGGATTAATGTGGAATGAGTTATGACGAAATTACTGTAGCTGTTCTGCTTTAGACAGAATGCGAAAACTGTACTGGTTATTGGCCATTTTGACTGGAATTGGTTTGGATTTAGTTGTTGGTGTCTTCTGATGAAATGTAGCTGGATGTCTTATCTAACATATGCCTTTGGAATTTCGGCATTTGGACTTGTATAGACTAAGTTATAGTAATTACAGTTTTGTGTGATTTGCAAACCTGTTTTGGTAATTCTGGTATAGTATTTGGCATTTTCGACCTAGTTAAGCTAGGAACTGGATTGAGTGACCTTCTTCATTGTTGTAGCCCTGTTCCATAGCTTCGAAGCGGTGGGTCTTACACCCCCATCTGATAATTGTAGTGAGAGTTGTGCCATTACCGCATTATGACGTCAAAACTGTTTTTCTGGTTTTGAGCTTAACCTTCATTTCCGGACTTTTCCCTAGCTTGACTTGACTTTGTACTACTTGGAGCTTGCTGAATGGATATTAGATGAACTTATTTGTGTGACTTTGGGACTGGCTGGAGTAATAATGAAGCCATGATGGCTGGAAAAGTTAGCAAATGTAGGGGAAGTGCTGTCCGAACTTTGAAAGGACTTGTTTGCATTGGGTTTGTGATCTAAGGCTTGGAGTTGAGCAAGGCAATGATACATGATGGATGGTTTCTGAGCCGTGGAGGTGAGTGACCTCAAACTATTGTTAAAGCTTCTTATGAAATGTTTCTTGCATTATTTACTTGACTGCATCTCATGCGTGCTTGCATGTGAATTCATGATATGATTTTGGCTTCAATGAGTTCTGGGAAAGTCTTGTGCTGGACACCAACGTCTCCACTCTGTTTGTGATTCATGTTCATGTTTATCTGGAGCTCAAAAAGGGGCTTCCTCTCTCTGTTCGTGTGTTATGCTCTATTTGAGCGTTGGGTGTTCAAGTGCTAGGATTTCACTGGCTCACGAGAGCAACAATACGTATATTTGATCTTGGAATCATGACATCATCGAAATGCATTATTGTGAAATATATTTGTTTAATGATTTTTCTGGTTACTCGCTGAGCTTCTAGCTCACCCCAAAAATGTTTTATTTCCCCCCTCACAGGGCTCAAGGCGAAGGAAAGCTTGGAGTGCTTATTCACGTGACTGGATGACTTATATCGTGTACAGTTTAAATTTGGATTTATTTTATGTACGAGTTGGGTTTGTATCAATATTTGGAATTGAAACGGATGTAAGTATACATCCCACGATTGGAATTAGTTTCCGCTGCATTTGTGATATGTAATTATTGGAGAATTTGATGTAATTTTGAGAGTTATATTGTAATATATTTGAGAATTGTAGTGAACGACTGAGTCCCGGCGAGAGCTGGGCAGGCGGCCCGCCGAACCCTCTGGTTCGCCTTAGGGGGAGGTGGGGCCGTCACAGATGCCTCCATATTTTGAGTTTCAGATCTTGTCCTTGGAGACTTCCTGATGGAGGGTTCAGGTGTTTGCTGATTCTCAGCAGTATTTCCCTCATTCTGCTGATCAACAGAGGGATCAGCAGATGGCTTTCTCTTGGATTGGGTAGTGCTCTTCCTTTTTGCAGTTCTCTTTCCTTTCCCAGATGACCATGTGACAGTTTCATCACGCTGGATAGCCTGCTCTGGTTCCTCATTTCCACCAACAATGTTCCCTTCAGAGTTCTGCCCTTCCATCTGCTCATCAGATGATTCAACAGTTGGAGCAACCAATTTTCTTTGGGCAGTTTGCTTCACTTTACCAAAAAGGGTTACCATTTTCTTTTTAGGTGTCTCAGTAGATGGTTTCATAATTTCAATGTCCTCATCTCTAAGTCTAAAGGACCGTCTGGCACTAGTAGATCCTCCTCTGATTCTAACCATAATGCAATGTGGATATGATTTTTGACGTAGAATGTGGTGTATAGATGAAGAGTGCAGTATGAGCCAACTAGAATGCACTAAAATGCCACAAGGAGAGAATTATGTGAAGTTAGGGTTTCGTATGTAAATTGGGAGCTTTGGGGTAGTTAGGGGTTAGGAGTGATTTTTATGAGTGGTTAATGAGCAATAGAGGTGTAATAGAGTTAGTTGAGTCAATTTCTTGGAACTTGGTTTGATGAGAGAGGAATTTGAATTTAAAATATGAGAGGAAACTGAAAGGTTGCGTCCGAGACTATGGAAGAGAATGAACTGGGAAGAATGGATAACTGCCTTATAGGGCCCAATTTTTGAGTGTCGGACATCCGAACGAAGTGAAGCGTCCGACACAACCGTCCGAACAAGGGTATTTCTGAAACTGGATGAAGAACACTGTCGGACGTCCGTTCCAATTCATCGGACGTCCGATAAAGATTGACCAGAAACGAAACTTAGAATATTTTTTCTGAAACGCCCAATTTTGTTCTCAAGAACACAAATTGATCCAGTGGAAGAGCTTTTGTGAGGATATCAGCGATTTGCTCTTTAGAACAAACAAACTGAACACGGATTACTCCCTTTGAGACAAGATCACGAATGAAATGATGCTTTATATCAATGTGCTTAGTCCTACAGTGCTGAATGGGATTTTTTGTCAGATTAATTGCACTAGTGTTGTCACAGTGCATGGGTACACATTCATACACTAAAGCAAAATCATTCAATGTGTTTTTTATCCATAACAATTGAGCACAACAAGCACCAGCAACAACATATTCAGCTTCAGTAGTGGACAATGAGATAGCATTTTATTTTTTACTAAACCAAGATACCAAACAATTTTCAAGAAAGTTGCATATACCAGTAGTACTTTTCCTATCTATTTTACAACCACCGAAATCAGCATCAGAGAATCCACATAAGGGAAGTTCATGACATTTTGGATACCACAAGCCAAAGTTTAAGGTTCCTTTAAGATATCTAAAAATTCTTTTTACCGCATTCAAGTGTGATTCCTTTGGACAGGATTGAAATCGAGCACATAAGCATACAGCAAACATGATGTCAGGCCTACTGGCAGTTAAATAAAGTAAACTTCCAATCATACCTCTATACTTCTTTTCCTCAACTTTTGTACCTTCCTCATCTTTGTCAAGTTTGGTAGAGGTGCACATAGGTGTTCCAACAGGCTTTGAATCCTCCATTCCAAATCTTTTCAGCAGCTCCTTGGTGTATTTTGTTTGATTTATAAATGTTCCATATTGGGTTTGAACCACTTGGAGTCCAAGGAAGAAGTTTAACTCTCCCATCATGCTCATCTCAAATTCTTTTTGCATGATGATGGAAAAATCCTTGCACAAGCTCTCATTAGTAGCACCAAATATGATATCATCCACATATATTTGCACAATTAAAAGGTCTCGTGAGTTTTGTCTTGTGAGAAGTGTAGTATCTACAATGCCCCTTTTAAAACCATTTTCAATCAAAAAATCACTCAAACGTTCATACCATGCTCTAGGAGCTTGTTTTATTCCGTATAAAGCTTTTGAGAGTTTAAAAACATGATCTGGATAAGATTTATTTTCAAAACCAGGAGGTTGGTCAACATAGACTTCTTGATCTATAAAGCCATTTAAGAAGGCATTTTTAACATCCATATGAAATAATTTAAAATTCTTGAAACATGCAAATGCTAGAAACATTCTAATGGACTCCAGCCTAGCTACGGGTGCAAAGGATTTATCAAAGTCTATTCCCTCTTCTTGGGTGTATCCCTTAGCCACCAGCCTGGCCTTATTTCTAACAACCTCCCATTTTTCATTCATTTTGTTTCTAAAAACCCACTTTGTGCCAATGATAGGATGATTTTGTGATCTAGCAACCAGGGTCCAAACTTTGTTTCTTTCAAATTGGGTTAACTCTTCTTCCATAGCTAAAATCCAGTGCTCATCATTCAATGCATCAACAACATTTTTAGGTTCAAAATGTGATACTAAAGCAAGGTTATCTACCAGATGTCTAGAAGAACGAGTTTTGACCTTTTCAGATGGATCACCAATTATAAGCTCCCTGGGATGGTTCTGGACAAATTTCCAGGTTCTTGAAAGATCATTAGGAGTAGTGGTATCTCTGTCATTCGCTTCTCCAGTTGGACTGTCCTGAGTATCAGCATCCTTTAAATCAGTTTCTGGTGAAACAGAGCCATGATCACTGATTGCTAACTTCTTTAATTCTTATTGAACACCTGTATCATCATTTTCACCACAACTCATGGAAATGTCACCGTTAGATTCATCAAAAGTAATGTGTATTGCCTCCTCTATAACCAGTGTTCTACGATTATAAACTCTGAAGTCTCTTTTGTTTTCACAATATCCCAAGAAAATTCGCTCATCAGATTTCTTGTCAAACTTTCCAAGATGTTCCTTGATGTTCAAAACAAAGCATTTACAACCAAAAACTTTAAAGTAACCAACAACAGGCCTTTTTACAAACATGAGCTCATAGGAAGTTTTGTTAACGATTGGTCTTAAGAGAACTCTGTTCATGGTATAACAGGCTGTGTTTATGGCTTCAACCCAAAAATACTTTGGTAAATTACATTCACTAAGCATGGTTCTAGCAGCCTCTTGGAGAGTTCTATTTTTTCTTTCCACAACACCATTTTGTTGGGGGACTCTAGCAATAGAGAATTCATGTGTGATGCCATTGTTATCACAAAAATCTGGAAAGCCACAAAAACGAAATTCAGTACCATTATCACTTCTAATTTTGATAATCTTCAAACCAATCAAGTTCTGAACTTTAGCAAACAGTGATACAAAGTTCTTGAAAGCATCATCTTTATGTGCAAGAAACATTACCCATGTATATATGGAATAATCATCAACAATAACAAAACAGAATCTCTTACCACCAAGGCTTGTAGTTGTGTAGGACCAAATAGATCAAGGTGTAAAAGTTCTAGTGGCTTTGAAGTAGAAACACACTTCTTGGGTTTAAAAGATACCTTGACTTGTTTTCCAAATTGGCAAGCATCACATATCCGGTCCTTTTCAAATCTGATTTTTGGAAGACCTCTAACAAGATCCTTTTTAGAAATTTCTTTTAGCAAATCCATATTGAAGAGACAAAGCCTTCTATGCCACAACCATGGGTCCTCATTTGCAACTTTGAGACATTTGAGATAGGAGGAATCAATTTTTTCAAAGACAACTACATAGATATCATTAACTCTTTTTCCTTTGAAAACAATGTTGAACTTTGAGTAAAAAATGAGACATTCAAGTTTCTTGAATAGTACCAGCAGATTCCTATCACACAGTTGGCTAACACTTAATAAATTGTAACTCAAATTGTCAACAAGAAGAACATTGTGGATAAAGGTTTGACCATTCTTACCAACATCACCAATACCAAAAGTTTTGGCTTGGTTGTTATCTCCAAACGTTACCTTTCCACTTGCTTTTTGCTTGAGATTAATGAATTGAGATGCATCATCAGTCATATGTGTTGAACATCCACTATCAATAAAACCATTTTGATTCTTTAGCAGTAGTATCCAGGTTCACCTCATCATCACCAATGGCCATGAAAGTCACTTGAGCAGATTCCTCTTCTTCCTCAACTTCACCTTCTGAGTTGCAATCATTCCAGGTGATCTGGAAATTGTTGAACTTTGATTTTCGTTCAACCTTGTTCTCCTTCTTTTTCTTCATCGGACACTCATTTGCATAGTGTCCTGGTTGGCCATATTCGAAACACTTATCAGTCTGCTTCTTGTTGAACCCCAGTTTCGCTTTGTTTCTGAAGTCATTAGACTGATTTGGGAAGGAATTGTTGGATCCACCTTTCCTGAATCTTCTCTTGTTAAGTATTCTTTTGAAACCTCGTGTGATGAGTGCAATATCACTGTCATCACCTTCCAAATCATTTTCATCCTGTAAAGTTGTTTCATCTTCGTCTTGTGATGCTTTCAGAGCAATACTCTTTCTTGCCTTGGTGTCTTCTTCATCCTGCATCTTAGATTTAAGTTTTAGTTCATAAGAGGTTAGAGAGTTAATCAGAGATTCAATGGATAAAGTATTCAGATCCTTGGCTTCCTCGATGGCGGTCACCTTGCTCGCCCAGTCCTTTGATAGAGCATTCAAAATTTTTCTATTCTTTTCACCTAGAGAATACTCCTTCTCAAGCACCTCTAAATCTTTGATCAGATCATTAAATCTGCAATACATTTTGTCAATATTTTCATGAGACTCCATCTTGAAAGATTCATACTTGGTAACTAGAATGGATTTCTTTTGCTCTCTCACATTTTCGTTTCCCTCATGGATCTGTCTAAGCTTATCCCAAATTTCTTTTGCAGATCTGCAGCCTTTGACTCTAATGGACTCATTTGAGTGTAATGCACTGTATAGAACATTCATAGCCTTAGCATTTAGAGTGAGATGAGTTCTATCTTCAGCAGTCAACTCACTTCTGGTTTTTTGTCTCGGCCTATGGGTAATTTCATCAACAACAGTCGCATCATATGGACCTTCACTAACAATAAACCACAATTCAATATCAATGGATTGTAAGAATATAATCATCATTTCCTTCCAACCCACATAGTTTGACCCATTGAACATTGGAGGTCTAGTGATAGATTGTCCTTCAAAGAACATGGCATTGTTGGTTGTCATTTTTATTCCCAAACCGATTGAGCTTAATCTCTAGGAGACCAAGCTCTGATACCAATTGTAAGGATCGAAAACAACCTAAAAGGGGGGTGAATTAGGTTTTCTAAAACCAGATAAGATATAGGTCACTTTTTTTTTGGCCTACCCTTCTTTTCTCGAAGACCACTCAATGGATCAGATTACAAGATAGCTCAGTTGTTCGTGAGATGAAGAGATGAACAGTTTATAGAGTAGAGCTGTAAACAGAAGTAGAGAGACAAACCAGGTTTCAAACTCCACTTGAGTTTGAAATACACTTTATATAACAAGCTACTTCAGGTTGAACAGACTTGCAACCAATATCTTGTATACAAGGGAAGGATCACTTCCTTCTTGCCCCAAACCACACTTGGTCAAGCAAGGAAGTTTTACAAACACTCAGATAACCCTCACAATGCTACACTATTGAAGAAGCTATATCACACCTGAAAAGCTACAACAAAATTGCAGAAGCTGAGAATACAAGAGTTCCTTTTGAGTATTCTAACACTAGAATCACTCACTGTAGACACCAAATTTTGAATAATTTTATGTAGCATCTATTTCATGATTTTCATTTTAGATTGCTTGCATTTTAGTTCGTTATTGTGTGTTTTGCACTATTAGTTGTTATGATATTTTGGTTTTATTCATTTTCGCCCTTTTAGTTGACCTATTTCATTTGCTATTTATTCTTATTTACTTTTAGTTTTAGTTTTTAGTTTTAGCTTTTAAGTTTAAGATTAGCATAGAGTTTTTAGAAAAAAGAAAAGGAAAGCATCAAAAATATGTTTTAGTCATTTTGTTTTTATTCAATGCTTTCTCGAAGGAAAAATGAAAATGAAAATTATAAAAAAAGGAGAAAAGAGAAAATTAAAGGAAAAGAAGAAAAAGAAGAAAAATTCAAAAAAAACAAAAAAACAAAAAATAAATAGGCTTTAGTTGGATTTGAAAAATGAAAAAAGGAAAAGAAGGAAAATTTGTTCACAAAAATATGTTTATTTCTTTTAAATTCAGCTTTTTGGCATTTTTAAGTTATTTTTTAAAAAAAAGTGAAAAATGAGAAAAATGAAAAAATGGAAAATTGCATTTTTGTTGTTTTTAGTTTATTTTTATCTAATGTTAATTAAGTTGTTTTCATCATTAATTATTATTGTTTTATTATTATCATTTTTGTTGTTTAATTGATTAATTAAAAAAAATTTAAAAAAAAAAAAAAAACAACAACAACGTCGCGGCATGCACGCTGCAATTTTTTGCAGCGTGCAAAGGACAGCCTCAACAGCCATTGGATGGCTGGATATGAAGGCGAGAGGTAAGCCTTCATCCTCACCATTGAGGTGAGGGTTTAGGAGATTGGGAAGTGGATATAAAATGGATAAGAAGGCTCAGCCGTAAGGGGGAGAGAGAGGGGAACGGCTAAAAAATCTGGGGAGAAAATAGAGAGGATTGGCGGCTGAAAATCTGAAGAGGACCGAGAGATTGAGGGAGTTTTCAAGAGAGGTCTGAGAGCAAGAGGAAACAGTAACGGGCTGGGAAAGGAGTCTGAAGAAGAGAGATAGCTACGGGAGTTTCTGAAAGAAGAAACCAAGAGCTAATAGGGAGTTTTTTGGGGAGCAAGAGTGAAGGAACGGCCGAAAGAAATTCTGGAAAGCTAGAGTGAGCATAGCAGCCGCAACCAAGGAAACTAAAAAAGAGAGAAAAGAGGGAGCTTTGGTAAGAAGAGGGCCACGGAGAGACGAAGGAGAACAAATGGAGGCGTTCGGCTGAACAAAAGAGAGAGAACCAAGAAAGCTTCGTGGAGGAGGAACCCAGATTTGAAGTTTCAGCAGAATTTCTGAGCCTCGTTCAGCGGTACCTGCGACTTGTTAGAAACACATCGCCCTCATTCGATCACGCTAACATCTTCAGGTAACTCTAGCGTTTCCTCTGGTTAGTTTTATACGATTCCTACGAGGATGCAAGCTTGGCAAACAAAGAGTTTGGGGTCATTTGCTGGGTTGTTTGTCGATGTGTGGTTTGGGATGTTCCCCATGTTGATTTGTGATTAAATTGGATTTTTTTGAATTAAGGGGACTTGGATGTTGTTGGGTTTTCATTAGTTTCTTATTTGGTTTCTGGATTGCATATTTGGTAGAGTTATTACCGAAAAATGAAAACTTGACAAAAGTTATCTGTTTTGCCTTGTGTATCTGGTGAGAAAGAGAAGGATTGTTGAATCTCTGATCTTTGTAGTGATATGTGATGCTTTTGTTGGGTCGAGATTCTTGTGGGGGTTAGCTAATAGACTCGCATGTGGTCGGTTGAAATTGCAGCAAGTCTGTACGATGCTTGCGGTATGTTATGTCCGTTGTTTGTAGCTGTCGTCCTTTTGATCTGTTTGAGATTTTATTCAGTCGAAGGATGGGTTTGCAGAATTTGGTGTTCATAGGCAATACCAGTTCTGTGTGTATCTAGGCTCTTTGCTTCTACTTATTTTGGGTTCAGCTTTGGGTAAGGAGGGAAGTATTGAGTTTTGCAGAATGTTGAAACGATTCTTTGTGTTATCCTGCTTTTACGTTTTTTTTTCCTTTTCAGAAGTTCGGTTGGCTAGATTTGAATGCTCTTGCTCTCTAGTTTTTTATGTTCAGAAATAAAAAGAAAGTTTGTCTGTCTTGCTGTTTAATCTGAACGTTTGGTTAGCGGAGATGTTAGTTGCGTTAGGAGGGATTGAAATTGCATGTTTGAAAAGCCCAAACCTGTTATAAATAAAAGAAACCAGCAGAAATAAGGAAAGCTTCGTATGCCTGCATTTCTTTCCAAGTGTTTTTTTACTTGTTTGAATGCCAAGTTGTGTGTTGTGTTGCTTGACTCAAAGTTTGGGTATTGTTTGATAGAATGTGTCCAAAAGTTGCGTTAGTTCTTTGCCTAAATCTGGTCGAAGATGAAAATGCAGTAATCTTTGAGTTGGTTTGCAAACAGAAGTGCAGCAGTTTTTATTTTTGGCAGGAGCTCTTTGTTACATAAGTTTGCAAGAAATTCTTTTAAGAGCTACTTTGATTAGGTGATGTTTAAGCATGCTTTAATTAGAATTAGTTTAACGTTTGGTTAGCCAAAGTTTCATGGATGAAGCTGCGGATGAGCTAGCTTAGCTGCCGAAATCTTCTTGTTGTTGCAGAAGCTGAATTGTCTCGTATGCATGCATGGAAGTCTTTTCAAAAAATTGCCTTTTAACCCCCTCAAGTTCTTTTTGTTGCACTATGGCCCAAGAAATTGAAAAGATTAATCAATTTGGTCCTTCAAATTTTCTTTAATGTTCAAATTGGAATTCCATTTGATGAGTATGGACTTGTTTGATTATTTGAAGAACTTAATGGTTAAATTTTATAGCCACTAGTGGTTCCTTAAGTTTTGTTTTTGAAGAATTTGTGTTGTTTGATTTACTATTAAATTGGTGCATTAATCCTCTGTTTAATGGTTTTAGCCCAAATTAGAACCTTTTCCATTTACTAGCTTCACAAGCGGGGGAAGGTATAACTTTCTTTTATCCTCTTTACCTCTCTCCTACGTGCTCCTACGTGTTACGTGAATATGCATGTGTACTTTGCTTTCTTAATTCCTTGCATTTATTTCATTTACTTTTACTTTTATTTAAGTTATTCATTATGGGGTATGTGTACACCTCTTGGCTTGTAATAGATAGGGCATAGCAAGTAATTTGGTCCATTTTCCCTTTCCCTTTTGTTTTAGTTAGCAAATGTAATGGTTGCATGCCTATGTGTTATATGTTAAATGCTTTATTAGGATTTTGCATCTAGTCAAGCATGCTAAGTGTTATGTGCTACGTGTTTATAAGTGATTCGCATGTCTACTCGCTTTTTGTAGTATACATGAATGGAATGGATGAATGTACGTCACCACACTAGTCCAACGCTAGTTGTGGCTTCTTTTATCGTTTCCACTAGTCCAACGCTAGTCGGAATTCATAGAATGGGCTAGTCCAATGCTAGACCCAATAGGTTCTTTTTTTCCTTTTTTCATTAAGTGCATGATCACCACATATCACGCATTTTTCCTTAGTTTGTCATTTGGTATGTTCCTCAAACCCCTTCCCCTTCATTTTAGGACTTGCATCTCATGCTAGTTAGGGTTCATTTGCGTGAAAATCCCTTCCGATAACGGAAACGAGCGAGTGTGGCTACTCGATAGCCTTAGCACGCTAGTTTCGCCTTCTAATCAAAGGGAAAATCGAAGTCGAAAAGTTAGGAGTCAACCCCCGTACCCGACTTGTTGCATTCCTCTAGGGTCATACTTTCATTTTTATCACCTACATACTATTTTAACCACATTTTTTCACATTTCTTAAACCATACTTTCTCACTACATTTTTCTCATCACGTGCTCATTTTCACCTCACAAATGGAATTCTACCTTACCTTATATATCTATTATTCTATTTTTACACACTTGCACACAAAAAACACTTGAATTTTATACAATTTCACACATGCACCTTTTTATACATTCGCACACTTGCACTTACATTTCTTGCATCTTTCATACACTTTCACACTTGCACACTTAAATTTGAACTCTCATTTGCATTAATCGACCTCTATGAGGTTTTCCTTTGTTGGCCGCCACAATTCATGTGGTTTGGGACCAAAAGCCTCACAAGAGACATCGTAGAATTTAGGATTGCATTTTCCTTTCCGTTTTGCATTCATATAGTCATATCCAACGTGCAATACATACATTGGGTAGAAAATTAGGAAAGGTAAGGTTAAGTCGCGCAACTAGCCTTGGCTAGGTCAAAGGGGTGCCTTGGATTCTATCCTTGCCTTCCCCTTTGTCAAACGTGACTCCCGAACCTTTTTCTTTGGCTTACGTGGACTAGGAGTCATTTTTAAAAGGGTTTTACTACTTTGTCTTTAAAAATTTATTTTTTAGGTGACTTGGTACACCTTAATCATTACCAAGTGGCGACTCCAATTTCTGATTCAAAAACCCTTTTAAAAACTATTTTTGGGTCAAATCGTCGCTTTTTCCCAAGTCCCATTGAGACCCATGTCTTTTCAACTCACAAAAATCATTCTCCAATCACAATTGAATCAAAAACATCTTTCTCAAACCATTTATTTTTATTTATCAAAAAATGGGGCGCGACAGTTGGCGAATCCACTGGGGAATTCCTAAGTGGGTCCAAGCATTTTTGACTTAACCATTTGTTTCCTTTTTCTACCCTTTCTATGCATGGCATGTGGATATTAGGATTGCATTTTTCATTTTTAGGACCTTTTGTCTTATATACGTAATCAAACCAATCCCTCGACTCACGAATGTATGTTTGAATGAATGTTTACTTTTTATCTCGCGCTTGCATTGCATTTTTGGGAGGTATGGGTCACCCTAGAGCCTCGCGTTGGTTCTTGACCCTTCCCCTCCAAACGAGCACTAGCATACGAGCATACGCTTTACTTCTTTTATCCCTTTTATTTTTCTTTACTGGCTTGTCACGCCACTCCACCCTATTAGGATTAGGTGACTCACTTGGACATGTGATCACGACACGATGTGTGTGTAGCATGTTCCAATGGGTCACTCAATCTTCCGCTTAAAGCTATTGGTTGATAGCCTTTAGCTTTTGGTCGAAGATTGAGGTTTTGATAGATTCACTCAAACACGTAGCCGTGACACGATGTGTGCGTAGCGGTGTTTGGGGAATCGCTCGAGCCACCGACGAAGAACCTTGGGATTGATGACCCTTGGTTTCTAAGTCTGAAGGCTCGGGGGCCTATGACCTATCGAGTCTAGATGCATTAGTAAGCCAAGCCTCATGCATCCATATTAGAATTGCCTAGGGTAGAGTCAGCCTTATCCTGAACTAGGGACACTATTCACGAGGGGAGGGGTCCCAACCCTCTTTCCTTATTTATCTTTATTGCCTTATCTATTTGTCCAAATGTGTTATGTGATAACGTGTTGAGCTCACGTTTCCTTGTCTTTTGTCTTTTGCATTCACAAACATTAGGAAATAAGAGGTCTGGCATGACTTTCTTTTAGAACCTACCCTTGTAGATAGGTTATTGCACGTTTAAAGATTTTGGTATATTGCATTCGTAGATTAATGATTGCATATCATTCTAGGCCTACCCTGGCAAATAAAGGGTTCCTTAGGCCACGTTTCATTTCAAATTGCATATTTTATTGTTTTAATAAAATGGCATCATGCATAAACCCTAGAAAGGGAACGCCACGTAGGGAATCCCGTTTTAGGAATAAAACCAACCCTTTTGTGTCCCATGGGTATTTAACCCTTCAAGGGACTGCACGTTTAAATTATCGCATAACTGGAGGAATGAGACTCGTAGGTAAGGTAATTGACAAACTACCTTCTTCATTATCAGATGGCTTGCCCTCGCCGCATCTACCAGTTGTTAATACCGTCAAATGAGGTTCAACAATGGCCCACCTTCATGTTACCTAGTGAACTGAATCAAGTAGCCCAATTTTTAGGACCAATTGGAGACTTTAAGCAGATCAAATCCAACAATTATTTGGTAGAGGCTTTAGTTCATCTTTGGGACACCGAGTGTACTGCTTTTAGAATAGGCAATAGACAAATGACTATAACACTCGAAGAAGTAGCTGGCCTCCTTGGTTTACCCACACGTGGAACTGCCTTGGTGTTTCCATTTGCTTCCGACAAGGCCGACTTTTGTCAAATTATAGGATTGAAAGAGTCCGTGCTACGAGGGTCAGATCAGGGCGTCGCCGTGAATATTCTGTTTGAACGATTTGCTCCACGCGATGGATTCGAGAGGCATGTGACGGATTTTGTGTTCACTTCCAAAGCCGTATGGGAGCGCAAAAGGCTACTAGTATATGGGGTAGTTATGGCTGGGACCTATCTCTTTCCGCGAAAAGATCAAAAGATAGCCTTTAAATCAGCAAAAATTGTGAATGACCTTTTCTTAGGAATTCAGGGTAAGCAATGTTCTATAGTCCCGACCATTCTCGCAGATATTTTCTTAGCTTGTACTGGTTGTCGAAAGGGAGAAAAGTTTTTCCATGGGGCGAACTTGGTTTTATACATATGGGCTACGGAACATTTTAAGAGACAAGCATCAGTTGCCGATAGTTTGCCGGTGGTTGGATATAATTGGGTAATCACACATCCCAAAAGAGTCAACGAGGGAGATCTACCTAAGAACGCATCCGAATGTGTGAATTACTTGGAAACATTGCAAGATTTCAACATTAGGTGGGTATTAGATTGGACAGACTGCTTTGAGCCGATACTTCGCACTAAGGAATCTGAACGTGTTCTTTTGCTGGGTACTCAAGGAATCATCTCATATACCCCGAAAAGATTTCTCAGACAACTAGGTCGCATTCAGGGGCCGCCACCGATTTCCGAGTTTAGTGAAGTCACCATTTTCTTTGATCAGGGGGTATGCCCAAAAGAGATCCCTATGAAGAGCCAAATCACTAAATCTTGGAGAACAATATCCGACGATAGAAGCATTCGTTATCTTCCGGAGCTCAAACAGAAGGGGGTAATGACCGCACCATACGAGGATTGGTTGAAAGATTCCACCACGCAAGGGTTGCAACATGAGCCGTATGAGGAAATTGAGAAGCTGAGAGCCATCATTAAAGCCAAGGACATGGAGGTGGTACAGTTAAAGAAATCCATCGAAGTGCACAAAGGAAAGGCAGAAGAAAACAAGAGGTTATATGAGAAGGAGCGAGAAAGGCGCCAAGAGATGAAGCGGAAATGTGGGGAATTATATGATCAAGCCGACCGTGTCCAGATGCCATATGCTAGAGAAAGTAAAGACTCTGTATTGGGTAGACTTAGGAACTTTGGTGATCTTGTACGAAATCGCTTTCGCGATATGATGTAAATAGATGTATCTGGTTTCTGCAATGAAATGAATCTCTTCCCTCTTCACAAAGTGTTTGTCAAATAACAGGTTTGATTAATGGGTCTCATTCCGAAGGTGTTGCATCATGCTAGGCCTACCCTTGGCACAAAAAGGGTTCCCCAACTAGGACATGCATCCGAATTGTTCGAATAGCTACTAACTCATGTCTTTTTCTTTTTCTTTTCCTCTTTTGAATAAATTGCAGAAAATCTAGTGACGATTGGTTTATCTAAAGAAGTCTTTTGCATTCTCAGGTAAATTTCAAAATAGCTTTTCGGAAAAGCCCCATTATTACGCGATCCCGAAGTAAGGCCCAAAGGAATCGTGTAGACATGAGCACTCAGCCAGAATCGTCTGATAAGACCGCTGCAACTACCCAGCCGGAGGCCGCAAGTCCTGGGGTTCAGTTGACTGAATTACTCGCAAAATTTGGGGAAATGGCATCCGAAATGGCCGCTCAAAAGAGGTTAATCGATGAACTCATTAGTAGCGGAGTGCAACCTGAGCCTGTGCCCGCCACACAACCACAATCTGAACCATTTGTTATTCCTCCCAGCCAGACCACGTTACCATTTGTTATTCCTTCAATGCAAACCACGTTTGAGGGAATTGTCAACCCGCAATATGCTTATACTCAAAATCCTCTGTTCTATCCTCCTTATGGGCAAGGGTTTCAGCCTCAAATCGACCCAAACATGCACCAGAACCCACCAGTTTTTATCAAACCACCGCAGAACCCGTGATACCGGAGCACACTTTCCAAAATAAGCCTGAAATGGGTGAATCTTCTGCTCCAATTGATATGAAGTTGCTCAAACGTCTAGATCGTTTCGATGAGTTTATAAGGAAGAGCCAGGGGTTGAATAAGCAGGGAGTCCTGGATTATGATGAATTGTGCCTTTTTCCGAACGTGCAGTTGCCTGAGGGGTTCAAAACCCCTAAATTTAACAAATATGATGGGACGGGAAATCCCAAGACACATCTCCGACTATTTGCCAACAAATTGGGAAAGCCCGTGGACGATGAGAATTTGCCTTTAAGGTTGTTCCCCGAGAGTCTGGAAGGGGATGCGCTTGACTGGTATTCCAACCTGAAACTTGAAGACGTGAAAACCTGGATTGATTTGTCTAATGCATTTGTGAGACAGTACGAGTACAACTGCGAGTTGGCTCCGACCCGAACTACGTTAGAAGGAACGAAAAGGAAGCCTTCCGAGGACCATAAGACCTATGCCAAGAGATGGAGAAAAATAGCTGCAAAGGTCGAGCCACCAATGACCGAGGATGAAATCATACGTACTTTCATAAAAGCCCATGATCCGCCGTACTTCGAAGAGATTTTTCGTATGACTGGATGTTCGTTTGCTGCAATTGTAAATAAACTTGAGGAGTTTGATGACTTTGTGAGAGCTGGAAAGATTGTCAATGTCTCCGCCCTTAAATCTCAGTTGGATGCTTTACAAGGGCAAGGAAGCAATGCGAAGAAACTGCCATTCAAAAAGAAGGAGGGGGACGCAACCTTTATTTGGAACCAAAACCCGTCACCCAGACCCCGATACCAACATAGCCCAATCTACCAACCCCATTACCCTTACTATTCAAATCCGCATCCTGTATATACTACCAACATCCACCACCCTCGACCTCGCCCAAACTATACTAACCCACCTTCAGCCCCTTTTCAAATTTCTCAACCAAATCCACCCCAAAACCGACCTCGCCTTCCATATAATCCAAGATTTCCTCCACCAAATAGACCTGTTTACAATCATCCTCCACCTCCTGAACCTTACAACCGACCCCCTAGCCGTACATTTACCAACCTAGGTAGGCCTCTGGATCAATTGTATGAACAATTGAAGGCCGCCGGGAAAATTGGTACAGTACCCCCTCCTACCTACCCATATGGCATGCCCGCGTGGTATAATCCACAAGCTGTCTGTGCTTATCATTCTGGGGCCCCCGGACATGCCACCTTTGATTGCAAGGCGCTTAAGCATAAAATCCAAGATATGGTTGAAGTCGGGGAGATTGTAATCCGAAAAAGGGAGGCGCAAGGGCCGAACGTAAATAGAAACCCTTTACCGGAACATGCCAATATCATTGGGGTTATTCTGGATGATACGGAGTATGGGGAACCAGTCAGAGAATTGGCAAGGGAAGCTGAAGCGTTTGGGGTCACAGACCAACCTTTTGTCATAGAACTGCCATCTGAAGAGGACAAAAAGCCCTTTATCTTGGATCTCACGCCAGCCGAGAGTGAGGCTTTGGAGCCGGTGATTATTGAATTCCCGAAGCAAGAGCCTGTTTTAAGCTTGCAACGAGTGCCATGGAACTATGATGAACCTGACGTACAGATTGGGGAAAAGTCAACTGCAAAGAAAGAGGTGTCAGTGGTTACCAGATCGGGGAAGACTGTAAGTCCATTTGAAACTACTATTCCGATTCAAGCTAATTCCGAGCCGCCCATTAAGCCAGCAATCACCGAGAAAGAAGCCGTGGATTTCCTTAAACGGCTCCAGAGAAGTGAATACAACATAATCGAAAAGCTAAGCAAGTCACCTGCCCAGATAACCATGTTGGATTTACTTTTCTCTTCAGACGTGCATAGGGATGCATTGATCGACGTATTAGCTAAAGCTCAAATTCCGAGGGACATTTCTGTTGATAATTTTTCAAACGTGGTTGGGAGCATATTATTCAACAAACAAATTGCTTTTTCTGACGATGAATTGCCGACAGAGGGCATTGGACATAATAGGGCGTTGTACATAACAGTGAGGTGCAACGGGAAAATGCTGCCGAAGGTGCTAATTGACAACGGGTCCGCGCTTAATATCTGTCCTTGGAGTACCTTGGAGAAGCTAGGATTGCAAGACATTAAGCTGAGGCCTTCAGGGACTATCGTTCGAGGGTTTGATGGAGCTCAAAGGGAGCCGATAGGAGAGGCAGATTTAGTAATCGAGATGGGGCCCGCCCAATTTCAAATAACTTGCCAAGTAATGCACTTCCCGAGCATTTACAATATTTTACTTGGAAGGCCATGGATTCACAAGTCTGGGGCTGTGCCATCTTCGTTGCATCAATTGCTGAAATTCGTAGTAAATGACAAGCTAATCACTATCTTTGCCGAAGAGGACTGCCTGGTAATCACCGATTCTGGATCTAAAGAGGAGGGAAGTCGAAGTGCCACCATGTCCCCTCATAGCACATCCGATATAGTCTCCGTAAGTTGGATCACAACGGAGGAACAAGCTCTCTCAAAAGCAAGTGTAATGATGGCTAAGGAAATGATTCGTGGAGGATACAAATTAGACAGAGGATTGGGGCGTGAACTGCAAGGGATCCTGAAGCCAGTGGAGATTATGGAAAAAAGGGATACATTCGGTTTGGGTTTCCAACCAACCGCCAAGGACATCAAAGAGATGAAGGAGCGCAAAAGACCAGAGAAAGAGGGCAGGCAAAGGGTTTTTGACATTCCACCACTGCGGTATACTTTTCCACGACCAACAGAGGTTATCACATCAGAGGTTAATCCAGTCGATGAAATTGAAGCAAGTTTGGCCCAATTGTTCGTTGGGGCAACATTTGAAGATAGTGTTCCAGGCGAAGCTGAATTTCCTGACATCCCCGAAGGATCAATTCCCAATTGGACAGTTGATTTTCTGCCCGTTCGGAAGGAGTTTCGGTAAAATGAAAGGGGTTTATCATTCATGTGAATTCATGAAAATACTTTTGCATCTGTAAATAGCCAACGAAAACAATTTTACTTTTTGACTAACATTTGCGCATGTAAATATTGTTAAGTTTTCATTTCAATTTGCTTTCAAATCAAAGGTCTTTATGAAAATGCACAAGTTGTTCCTGTCATGTTGTATTGTTTATTCGCTTGTTTATATTCATATTGCTTGTTCATTTGTTTGTTGTATGCTTATTTGCTTATTATCCCACATTCGTTAATTCTTTCATATGGCCAAAAATAAAATTATTTGACCCTTTGGATATCACAGTTCTGGAATACGATAATGGCAATTTCTATATCACTCACGACTTGGAGGTCTGTGAATCCGAACTCCAAAGCGAGAGTGATAATGAGGAGGTATTCGATTCTTTTGCAAAGGACCTTGAACAATATGAGGAAAAACCAAAACCGAACCTGGAAGAAACAGAAAAGGTTAACATTGGCACTGAGGATGAAGTTAAGGAGGTGCAGATAAGTATTCATTTGAATGAAAGGCAGAGAAAGGAGATGCTTGAATTCTTGACCATGTTCCAGGATGTATTTGCGTGGTCCTATGATGATATGACTGGCATTTCAACTGATGTGGTGGTGCATAGGTTACCCACAGGCCCTTCTTTTCCACCCATAAAACAAAAACCCAGAAAATTCAAATCAGATATAAGCCTCAAAATAAAAGAGCAAATTGAAAAATAACTCAAAACCAACATTATCATTGTTTCCCATTACCCAATTTGGCTTTCAAATCCAGTCCCTGTTCCAAAAAAGAGTGGAGAGGTGCGAGTTTGTATTGATTATAGAGACCTCAATAAAGCCAGTCCTAAAGATGATTTCCCTCTACCAAATATTCACATTCTCTTAGACAATACGGCCGGACATGAGATTGAAACCTTTTGCGATTGTTTTGCTGGCTACCACCAAATTTTGATGGCAGAGGAGGATAGGGAGAAGACTGCTTTCATTACCCCTTGGGGTACCTTTTGCTACCGAGTCATGCCTTTCGGTTTAAAGAATGCTGGAGCAACATATCAGAGGACCATGACAACCCTATTTCATGATATGATCCACCGGGAGATGGAGGTCTACGTGGATGATATTATAATCAAGTCTAAAAGGGCAGAGGACCACTTAGTTGATCTGAAGAAATTGTTCGAGAGACTACGGAAGTACAATTTGAAGTTAAATCCTGCAAAATGCGCCTTCGGAGCACCTGCGGGTAAGCTGTTGGGATTTATTGTCAGCAAGAGAGGCATAGAGATAGATCCAGCAAAGATCAAAGCAATTCGAGACATGCCAGTGCCAAAAACTCAGAAGGACGTGAAAAGCTTCTTAGGGAAGATTAATTTCATTGGGAGGTTCATCGGCCAACTAACTGCCACATGCGAGCCGTTGTTCAAATTATTGAGAAAGAATGTGCCGTTGTATTGGAATGAGGAGTGTCAACAGGCTTTCGACAAGATTAAAGATTATTTGTTGCATCCACCAGTTTTAGTGCCGCCAAAACCGGGCCGACCTTTGATTATGTATTTATCTGTACTCGATGGAGCAGTAGGGTGTGTTCTAGGTCAGCACGATGACTCTGGAAGGAAGGAGCAAGCCATCTATTATCTAAGTAAAAAGTTCACGCAGTACGAGGCTAATTATTCATTCATTGAGAAAAGCTGTTATGCATTGGCCTGGACAGCCCAAAAGTTGAGACACTACCTGTTAAGCCATACCACTTATCTTATTTCCCGATCTGATCCTTTGAAGTATCTTTTGGAGAAGCCGATGTTGACTGGGCGTCTGGCGAAATGGCAGATAATTCTCTCAGAATTTGATATTGTGTTCACCTCACAAAAGGCGGTCAAGGGGCAAGCTATAGCTGATCATTTGGCAGAAAATCCAAGGGATGATGATTATCAACCCCTCCGTACTTATTTCCCTGACGAGAGGGTCCTATTTGTAGGCGCTGCAGATGATATAAGTGAACAAAGTCCTGAATGGAGGCTTTTCTTCGATGGAGCTTCGAATTCTCTCGGAGCCGGAATTGGAGCTGTTTTGGTGTCACCTGAAGGGAAGCACTACCCTGCCGCTGCCAAATTGCAATTCGCTTGCACGAATAACATGGCTGAATATGAAGCCTGCATTTTTGGTCTCAAAATGGCGTTGGAAATGGAAATCAAAGAGTTGATAGCTTTCAGTGATTCAGATTTGCTCGTGCATCAAACCTTGAAACAGTGGATAACCAAAGATTCGAAAATTCTACCCTACCATTGTAGTCTGCTCACTTTGGCCAAGCAATTTCAAAATTTGGAATTCAGACATCTCCCTCGAGCCCGAAACGCATTTGCTGATGCTTTGGCCACCTTGGCTTCCATGATCCAATATCCAGATGAATTGAAGATCGAACCAATCCAAATTAAACTTCAAAACAAGCCAGCCCACTGCTGGGCTGCAGACGAGTCCTTGGATACTACTCCTTGGTATAGTGATCTTAAAGAGTTTCTTAAAACTGGGTCTTACCCTCTGCATGCTGGTACAAAAGACAAGAATTTTCTGCGTAGAATGGCTTCAAAATATTTCTTGAATGGTGAAGTGTTGTACAAAAGAACCTCAGACTTAAACCTTTTAAGGTGCATTGATGAGGATGAAGCTCAATATATGATGAAAGAAGTGCATAGTGGCGTTTGTGGACCTCACATGAATGGCCATTTGCTAGCCAAGAAAATCATGAGAACATGATACTTCTGGCTTACTATGGAGCATGATTGTATAGACTTTGTCCGGAGATGTATAAAATGCCAAATGCACGGTGACATTATACGCGCTCCACCCACTGAGTTGCATAGCATGACCGCCCCGTGGCCTTGTTCAATGTGGGGGTATGGACGTGATTGGTACAATCGATCCTCCTGCTTCAAACGGACATCGATTTATATTGGTGGCAATCGAGTACTTTACCAAATGGGTTGAAGCGGAGTCATTCAAACATGTCACGAAGAAGGTGGTTGCCAATTTCTAGAGAGATCATATCATTTGTCGATTTGGAGTACCCGAAACACTTATCACAGACAATGCCAGGAATCTGAACAATGACATGGTAGATGGACTATGTGAGCAATTCAAAATCAAACATCGCAATTCTGCCATTTATAGGCCTCAGATGAATGGAGCTGTAGAAGCCGCAAATAAGAATCTGAAGAAAATTATTCGCAAAATGACAGAAAAGCATCGCGATTGGCATGAAAAGTTGCCTTATGCAATAATGGCGTATCGGACTTCTATCCGGACATCAACTGGGGCAACGCCGTATTCACTCATGTATGGGATGGAAGCTGTATTACCAGCTGAGGTTGAAATTCCGTCGCTACGAATCCTTATGGAAGCTAAATTGGAAGATGCTGATTGGATCAAGCAGCGCCATGAGCAATTGACTTTGATAGATGAAAAGCGATTCAACGCCATCTGTCATGGTCAGTGCTATCAGAAACGTGTGGCCCGGGCTTATAACAAAAAGGTCCATCAGCGGACATTTGAAGAAGGTGATAAGGTACTGAAGCGGATTCTGTCAATGCAAGATGAAGCTAAAGGCAAATTTGCTCCAAATTGGCAAGGGCCGTTCATTGTCCAAAAGGTATTACCTGGCGGAGCGCTCATCTTGGCGGAAATGGATGGACGGGCATTCCCTCAACCCATCAACTCAGATATGTGCAAAAAGTTTTTCATTTGATCATGCAAATTTTCTTTAAGAAATTCATGCAAATGGCGAAATGCAAGTCAGGCCATCTTCTTTTACACTAAAAACATTTTATCTCTACTTGTCCCCTTTGAGCCATCAGAATTGACAAATTTCGTTTGATAACCTTTGAGAATTGCAAACCCCACACTGGGGCAAATTTATTTGGAAAAAGAAAAAAAAAAGAAAAGAAGGAAAAGAAAAAAAAGGAAAAGGAAAAAAAAAGGGGGAAGAGAAAACCCTACACTGGGGCAAATTTAGTTTTCAAAGAAAAATGCAAAAGTGATGAAAAATGCAAAGAGAGAAAATTCGATCAAACTGGGGCAAATTTTCCTCAGTTTTGGAGTTGTTTTCAAAAAAGTGCAATCTCAAGTTATTTCACCTCTTATATCAAAATTTGCTTTCAAGCCTCAACTTTTCTTGAAAAACACCCCACCTGACCTCATTATAAAAGCCCAAAGTCCTGGCTTTCGTCACTTGCTGCATTTCTATTAGAAAATTTGTTAATCAACTGGCAAGTGATGTCCGTAATGTCTTCGCCTAATTTTACAAGGGAAGTACATTTTACTGATGCCAGAAATCTTTAATTCATGTTTCTGAGTCGATCATGGTCGAGATATTTCATTTTTCTTTAGGTGAAAACCCGAAAGGGCACCTCGAAAGAAAAAAAAAAGAAAAGAAAAAAAGAAAAAGAAAAAAAGAAAAAAAAAAGAAGAAGAAAGAAAAGAAAAAGGAAAAGAGAAAAGAAAAACAACAAAAGCAAAAATAAAAGGGTGGGGGCAACCTTGGTGAAAACCCGAAAGGGCGCCAAGGCGGGTTTTTTCTTAACAAGTCGAGCTTAAGAAGGAATAGCTGGTGACCTGGTTCATTAGGGTTTTCCTCATATTTGTGATACTTCTGCCACTATCGGATTCCGAAGAGAAAATATCCAAAGTCTTGAATATGATATTCGTTGGCTAAACTTGTACTGTTCTTTACAAACATTCTTTTGCAAAATGTATTTTTATAAACCTCTTGGTTGTTCTCAATTATTTGTGTATGACTGCTTATGATTGTCTACATTCTTTTGCCTGCTCATCTTTGCCTGACATAGGAAATCATCTTGCATATACATTGATTGTTATGTGATAAATTTTCACGCATCATTCTTTCACCATTGAATTCAAATGAATGATAAACCCTAAGGTTTGGGCAAAGATAAGGGATTCAATCATCAGCTACAGTGAGTAACATGCAACAAAGCTACCACCTGGATTGGGTGACGTGGTATTTTGAAAGGTTTCAAGTGCGACTAAGGCAGACGCCGCCGAGCCAAAATAAAAGCATCACAAGACTCATGTTTACACGATTCTCAAGGTAAACCGGATCAAACAATGGTGGCAAGGCCATTATTTCTTCTTTTCTTGCAGGAATGTTGCATTTACAAACAAAAAGCAGCCGCTCTCTTTTGGCGCCTAAATCAATGACAGGCAAAGCTTCCCAGTAAGCAAGGATCGGTGTTATTTGCAAAACTCGACCATAGGAAACAACATAAGCTCTCGCTTCAATCACAAAGATCCAAATTTCCCTCTTGGTACAAAAGTTGAACCATTCCCAGGTAAAATTCAATTCATTGTCTCAAACTTCCCCAGTGAAGTCCCGTTTAAATTCTGTTCGGGTCAGTCCCGTTTAAATTCTGTTCGGGTCAGTCCCGTTTAAATTCTGTTCGGGTCAGTCCCGTTTAAATTCCTATTCGGGTCAGTCCCGTTTAAATTCTGTTCGGGTCAGTCCCGTTTAAATTCTGTTCGGGTAATTCTGTTCGGGTCAGTCCCGTTTAAATTCTGTTCGGGTCAGTCCCGTTTAAATTCTGTTCGGGTCAGGCCCGTTTAAATGCTGACCCGGGTCAGTCCCGTTTAAATTCTGTTCGGGTCAGGCCCGTTTAAATTCCTGTTCGGGTCAGTCCTGTTTAAATTCTGTTCGGGTCAATCCCGTTTTAAATTTCTGTTCGGGTCAGTCCCGTTTTCAATTCTGGTTCGGGTCAGTCCCGTTTTATTTTTCATGTTCGGGTCAGTCCCGTGTTATAATTCCTGTTCGTCGGAATCTTTTGCAGCCCAATAACACAGGTAAGTATTTGGTGTCTACTTCTTTGTCTCAAGTTTTTTCAAAACTCAGACAAAGAGGGGCAAACTGTAGACACCAAATTTTGAATAATTTTATGTAGCATCTATTTCATGATTTTCATTTTAGATTGCTTGCATTTTAGTTCGTTATTGTGTGTTTTGCACTATTAGTTGTTATGATATTTTGGTTTTATTCATTTTCGCCCTTTTAGTTGACCTATTTCATTTGCTATTTATTCTTATTTACTTTTAGTTTTAGTTTTTAGTTTTAGCTTTTAAGTTTAAGATTAGCATAGAGTTTTTAGAAAAAAGAAAAGGAAAGCATCAAAAATATGTTTTAGTCATTTTGTTTTTATTCAATGCTTTCTCGAAGGAAAAATGAAAATGAAAATTATAAAAAAAGGAGAAAAGAGAAAATTAAAGGAAAAGAAGAAAAAGAAGAAAAATTCAAAAAAAAAAACAAAAAATA
Organism: Coffea canephora; assembly: GCA_036785865.1. NCBI lineage: Eukaryota > Viridiplantae > Streptophyta > Magnoliopsida > Gentianales > Rubiaceae > Coffea > Coffea canephora. Next base: position 20,908,991 of record CM071916.1, read on the forward strand.
AATAGGCTTTAGTTGGATTTGAAAAATGAAAAAAGGAAAAAAAGGAAAATTTGTTCACAAAAATATGTTTATTTCTTTTAAATTCAGCTTTTTGGCATTTTTAAGTTATTTTTTAAAAAAAAGTGAAAAATGAGAAAAATGAAAAAATGGAAAATTGCATTTTTGTTGTTTTTAGTTTATTTTTATCTAATGTTAATTAAGTTGTTTTCATCATTAATTATTATTGTTTTATTATTATCATTTTTGTTGTTTAATTAATTAATTAAAAAAATTTAAAAAAAAAAAAAAAACAACAACAACGTTGCGGCATGCACGCTGCAATTTTTTGCAGCGTGCAAAGGACAGCCTCAACAGCCATTGGATGGCTGGATATGAAGGCGAGAGGTAAGCCTTCATCCTCACCATTGAGGTGAGGGTTTAGGAGATTGGGAAGTGGATATAAAATGGATAAGAAGGCTCAGCCGTAAGGGGGAGAGAGAGGGGAACGGCTAAAAAATCTGGGGAGAAAATAGAGAGGATTGGCGGCTGAAAATCTGAAGAGGACCGAGAGATTGAGGGAGTTTTCAAGAGAGGTCTGAGAGCAAGAGGAAAAAGTAACGGGCTGGGAAAGGAGTCTGAAGAAGAGAGATAGCTACGGGAGTTTCTGAAAGAAGAAACCAAGAGCTAATAGGGAGTTTTTTGGGGAGCAAGAGTGAAGGAACGGCCGAAAGAAATTCTGGAAAGCTAGAGTGAGCATAGCAGCCGCAACCAAGGAAACTAAAAAAGAGAGAAAAGATGGAGCTTTGGTAAGAAGAGGGCCACGGAGAGACGAAGGAGAACAAATGGAGGCGTTCGGCTGAACAAAAGAGAGAGAACCAAGAAAGCTTCGTGGAGGAGGAACCCAGATTTGAAGTTTCAGCAGAATTTCTGAGCCTCGTTCAGCGGTACCTGCGACTTGTTAGAAACACATCGCCCTCATTCGATCACGCTAACATCTTCAGGTAACTCTAGCGTTTCCTCTGGTTAGTTTTATACGATTCCTACGAGGATGCAAGCTTGGCAAACAAAGAGTTTGGGGTCATTTGCTGGGTTGTTTGTCGATGTGTGGTTTGGGATGTTCCCCATGTTGATTTGTGATTAAATTGGATTTTTTTTGAATTAAGGGGACTTGGATGTTGTTGGGTTTTCATTAGTTTCTTATTTGGTTTCTGGATTGCATATTTGGTAGAGTTATTACCGAAAAATGAAAACTTGACAAAAGTTATCTGTTTTGCCTTGTGTATCTGGTGAGAAAGAGAAGGATTGTTGAATCTCTGATCTTTGTAGTGATATGTGATGCTTTTGTTGGGTCGAGATTCTTGTGGGGGTTAGCTAATAGACTCGCATGTGGTCGGTTGAAATTGCAGCAAGTCTGTACGATGCTTGCGGTATGTTATGTCCGTTGTTTGTAGCTGTCGTCCTTTTGATCTGTTTGAGATTTTATTCAGTCGAAGGATGGGTTTGCAGAATTTGGTGTTCATAGGCAATACCAGTTCTGTGTGTATCTAGGCTCTTTGCTTCTACTTATTTTGGGTTCAGCTTTGGGTAAGGAGGGAAGTATTGAGTTTTGCAGAATGTTGAAACGATTCTTTGTGTTATCCTGCTTTTACGTTTTTTTTTTCCTTTTCAGAAGTTCGGTTGGCTAGATTTGAATGCTCTTGCTCTCTAGTTTTTTATGTTCAGAAATAAAAAGAAAGTTTGTCTGTCTTGCTGTTTAATCTGAACGTTTGGTTAGCGGAGATGTTAGTTGCGTTAGGAGGGATTGAAATTGCATGTTTGAAAAGCCCAAACCTGTTATAAATAAAAGAAACCAGCAGAAATAAGGAAAGCTTCGTATGCCTGCATTTCTTTCCAAGTGTTTTTTTACTTGTTTGAATGCCAAGTTGTGTGTTGTGTTGCTTGACTCAAAGTTTGGGTATTGTTTGATAGAATGTGTCCAAAAGTTGCGTTAGTTCTTTGCCTAAATCTGGTCGAAGATGAAAATGCAGTAATCTTTGAGTTGGTTTGCAAACAGAAGTGCAGCAGTTTTTATTTTTGGCAGGAGCTCTTTGTTACATAAGTTTGCAAGAAATTCTTTTAAGAGCTACTTTGATTAGGTGATGTTTAAGCATGCTTTAATTAGAATTAGTTTAACGCTTGGTTAGCCAAAGTTTCATGGATGAAGCTGCGGATGAGCTAGCTTAGCTGCCGAAATCTTCTTGTTGTTGCAGAAGCTGAATTGTCTCGTATGCATGCATGGAAGTCTTTTCAAAAAATTGCCTTTTAACCCCCTCAAGTTCTTTTTGTTGCACTATGGCCCAAGAAATTGAAAAGATTAATCAATTTGGTCCTTCAAATTTTCTTTAATGTTCAAATTGGAATTCCATTTGATGAGTATGGACTTGTTTGATTATTTGAAGAACTTAATGGTTAAATTTTATAGCCACTAGTGGTTCCTTAAGTTTTGTTTTTGAAGAATTTGTGTTGTTTGATTTACTATTAAATTGGTGCATTAATCCTCTGTTTAATGGTTTTAGCCCAAATTAGAACCTTTTCCATTTACTAGCTTCACAAGCGGGGGAAGGTATAACTTTCTTTTATCCTCTTTACCTCTCTCCTACGTGCTCCTACGTGTTACGTGAATATGCATGTCTACTTTGCTTTCTTAATTCCTTGCATTTATTTCATTTACTTTTACTTTTATTTAAGTTATTCATTATGGGGTATGTGTACACCTCTTGGCTTGTAATAGATAGGGCATAGCAAGTAATTTGGTCCATTTTCCCTTTCCCTTTTGTTTTAGTTAGCAAATGTAATGGTTGCATGCCTATGTGTTATATGTTAAATGCTTTATTAGGATTTTGCATCTAGTCAAGCATGCTAAGTGTTATGTGCTACGTGTTTATAAGTGATTCGCATGTCTACTCGCTTTTTGTAGTATAGATGAATGGAATGGATGAATGTACGTCACCACACTAGTCCAACGCTAGTTGTGGCTTCTTTTATCGTTTCCACTAGTCCAACGCTAGTCGGAATTCATAGAATGGGATAGTCCAATGCTAGACCCAATAGGTTCTTTTTTTCCTTTTTTCATTAAGTGCATGATCACCACATATCACGCATTTTTCCTTAGTTTGTCATTTGGTATGTTCCTCAAACCCCTTCCCCTTCATTTTAGGACTTGCATCTCATGCTAGTTAGGGTTCATTTGCGTGAAAATCCCTTCCGATAACGGAAACGAGCGAGTGTGGCTACTCGATAGCCTTAGCACGCTAGTTTCGCCTTCTAATCAAAGGGAAAATCGAAGTCGAAAAGTTAGGAGTCAACCCCCGTACCCGACTTGTTGCATTCCTCTAGGGTCATACTTTCATTTTTATCACCTACATACTATTTTAACCACATTTTTTCACATTTCTTAAACCATACTTTCTCACTACATTTTTCTCATCACGTGCTCATTTTCACCTCACAAATGGAATTCCACCTTACCTTATATATCTATTATTCTATTTTTACACACTTGCACACAAAAAACACTTGAATTTTATACAATTTCACACACGCACCTTTTTATACATTCGCACACTTGCACTTACATTTCTTGCATCTTTCATACACTTTCACACTTGCACACTTAAATTTGAACTCTCATTTGCATTAATCGACCTCTATGAGGTTTTCCTTTGTTGGCCGCCACAATTCATGTGGTTTGGGACCAAAAGCCTCACAAGAGACATCGTAGAATTTAGGATTGCATTTTCCTTTCCGTTTTGCATTCATATAGTCATATCCAACGTGCAATACATACATTGGGTAGAAAATTAGGAAAGGTAAGGTTAAGTCGCGCAACTAGCCTTGGCTAGGTCAAAGGGGTGCCTTGGATTCTATCCTTGCCTTCCCCTTTGTCAAACGTGACTCCCGAACCTTTTTCTTTGGCTTACGTGGACTAGGAGTCGTTTTTAAAAGGGTTTTACTACTTTGTCTTTAAAAATTTATTTTTTAGGTGACTTGGTACACCTTAATCATTACCAAGTGGCGACTCCAATTTCTCATTCAAAAACCCTTTTAAAAACTATTTTTTGGGTCAAATCGTCGCTTTTTCCCAAGTCCCATTGAGACCCATGTCTTTTCAACTCACAAAAATCATTCTCCAATCACAATTGAATCAAAAACATCTTTCTCAAACCATTTATTTTTATTTATCAAAAAATGGGCCGCGACACTCACGATTTGATGTAGACTTGATGTGCAAAGTTACTCTGAGGTGGTTGACTTTTTTCCTTTTAAAGGAGACCAAGAAATTCTTCAATTAATGCTGTCAACGGATAGAAGGCAACTGAAGAGTCAACTAGCCGTTGGTGCTGTCGGACGTCCGATATTCAGTTTTTATGCATCCGAACGAGATCAATGAGTTCTGGAAGTTTTCTTGAATCTCTTAGGACATCCGATCCCCTATCACCATGCGTCCGAGGGTAAGATGCACACTTGGAAGTTCCTCTTCAATTCCTTCGGACGGTCGATGCGTCCAATGTGTTGCGTCCGAAGTGCAGCAACGCTTGTCGGACGTCCGATACTCAGGTGTTGAGCGTCCGATCGTGATCAGTGATCGTAGAAGCCCTGGCTTGTCTTCTTCGGACGTCCGAGTCTGAGTTCTTCACACGTCCGAAGTTACTCAAAGGATGTCGGACGTCCGATACTCTCTTTTTGTGCGTCCGACATCTTCCTCAGCACTTTTCATCCTTTTTTATCTTCTTTTTGCTTTAAGTCCACAGACCTGTTTAGTGTCATTTCTGAAAAGGGTCTCTACAAAAAGTATTAGTAACATCCATTTGTTTTGTAATCATCAAAAGATATGAATTGAGATAAACATTTGTTTACAGCCAAAGGAAAGTGAAGGTATGAAACAACACTGTTGAACAAACATAAAACAGCAAGTGAACAAAGATGAAAAAAGAAACAGCAAGTTCTTCATGCACTTGGAGAAATGAAAACCGACATGATGAAACATTCATCAACCCAATGATAAACTTCAATGCAAATCCATGCAACCTAGGGGAACAAGAAAGACAGACACGGGGACATGCAAATAATCGAAAAGAAATAGGGAAACACAATCAGCAAATGTCAATGCAAACCAGCAAAGTTTTGCCGCATGGATTCTAGGCATGACTTATAGTCATCAAAGAGGATCTCAACATCCAACAGGTTAGTCAAATAAAGATATTAAACGAAGGGAACCCATAATACAACAGGGACAGGCAAGGGAAAGCAGTGGGTAAAAACTGGCAAATGATTTGCTATCTATCCATGCTCAGATTCTTAGGCCAATCTGGCAACTTGGAGAGGTGATACTTTTCTAGTTCAAACACTACTCAACGAATCAACATTCTTGATAATATCATTTTGAGAAACATCAGCAAACAAGGTAAACGTTTTTTGAAGCCTTTAATTATCTTAATTCCATGGCAAACTATATCAGCAACTTCATATGGCAGATACATACTAAACTATTATCCGATACAAAAAACAACAAGAACCCACTCCAAAAATTCCTAGTTTTCCTCCCCCCTCCCCAACTGGTAATCACACAGGCCTAAGATGCCTACAGATAATGCAAAAGGTTTGTTCTTTTGGTTCAAGATTGTCTTTTTAGGGCAGTTTATCTGACAATAAGTGGACATGAAAGTCTCAACAATTCTCTACTCAAATGAAACCACAACTAACATTAAACTTGTCGGAAACACAGAATCTCAACTCCCTCGACCCATAAAACATGTATACTCAACATTCAGAGATAACCAACGGAAACATTGACATAAGTAAAGCCAAAGAGCTCATGCTTTGTAAACTTCAAAATCTGAACTTGGAGAGAAACCAAGACTTAAAAAAAGATAACTTACAGTGCCTTCTTTCTTTTTCGCAAGTAATAACAGTGGGATGAAATGGTAAGGACTCTACTCATCACAATGGACAGTAGCCTTAGTATCTTCTTCGTCCTTTCGAGAATAGCCTCTGCCCAGCTTTCTCCTCTTCTCCCTTTGTGAGACCCCGAAAATTTTCTTATTTTCCAAACATTTATTTTGGGCTTTTGGGCCTAATTTTAGGGTTTTCTTTTATATGTGAGTTTTCTGGGGAATTTTATGAGAAAATATGAATTTTGCATCATTTTCTGGGTTTGGGTTATTTTCTGTGCTAGTAAGGGTGTACAGTGGTTGCGGGGCCCACTAAGACGATCGGTACAGTAAAATGTAGTTTTGGAAATTTTATATACGGAAGCTTTATGACCTAGTGTTATGAGTTAATTAGAGGTTAGTTGGTTTATTTAAGTGTTGCAAGACAAAAGGAAGGGATAAGCTTGAAGGCCACATGTCACATTTTCATTGGAGGTTGAATTTTGACTTGCCTTACACCTTTACTAAAATAAATTTTGACCAAAAATTCTTCATTATTTCTTACCTCTTGGTCGGCCACTCTAGAGAGAAAAGAGAAAGAAAGCTCTTCAACTTTTGCTTCATTTCCTTGCCAAATCATGAAATCCAACCACTAATCTCTCAAATCTCTCCATAAAACCTTCTTGCTAGGAGTGTTTGAAGTGCTTGGTGGTTTTTGTTTGAAAGGAAAAGCTCTCACCTACCTTGTATCAAGTAGTTGTAAGGTAAGCAAGTATGGAATTTATTTCTTGTGGGTTGTAAGATGAAATTGGTGGATTGTAGTGATTAAAGAGGCCATTTTATGGAGTATTTCATGATTTATACGTGAGTTGTGATAATTTTCTATTTATTTGGGAATTTTCTGTTTTAAATGGTTTCTCATGATTAACTAGGATGTGATGGTATTATATTGAATGATATAGAGCCAATGTGTGGTAATAGTGGTTACTTGTAGAAAATTTCAGCATTTGTGAGATTTTCGGTTTTAGGGTTTGGAAGGAATTGGGGCTTTTTCCATGTATGGTATACATGCTAGTATTTGATGTGTAATTGAGTAGTTTGTGACTTAAATGAGGTGATTGGCCTAGTTTGTGACGTTTAAGTGTATTGGTATAAGTTGGATATTGTTGGTTAGATTGGAAATGTGAAGAAATTAAGGGGTTATGCCGCCCAATTGGCTAGAGGTATGGGTAGTCTTGAATTGAGAAGGATTTGAATAGAAATGGAAGAATTGGTGAAGTTTGTTCACATTCCACTTTTGTTGTTCCATTTTATTTTGAGTAATTTGTGTTAGTAAGTTAAACTTATACGTGGACTCGTGTTTGAGTCTCAAATATGTTTTCCTTTGCTTGTTTTAGGTCGTACCGGTGGACCGGGACCTACTCCTGACTCGAACGTGTGAATTGCTTGATTGCTTGGTGAGTGTACCATACAATGGTTGAATGTACTTGCTATGTGATTTGAATAGGTCAAGGGTGTACTTTATCGCTCTTGACCACTTATGTGCATTACTGTTACTGTTGAACTGTTGAATTTCATGTGTATATGGGTTGATAATTGCTAGGGCTATGCCCTATTATTCCTGTGAAAATTGAGCTCATTCCCTTAGACCGTTATTCGAGTCGAGCCGGCAAGGGCTTGGGCGATTCGTTAACGAGCCTTTGGGTCACTAATAGGCGAGTGGAGTGTTATCTCCTCGACCTTGTGGTATACTCGAGTATTACCTTTTGAAACTATGAGGTGTGCGGGCCCGAATAGGGGGTGAATGGTGGAAGGAAATGGTGAGAAGAGGTGTCTACGGTTCTTGGTTGTCTTCAATGGTTGACGGAGTGTCAACGGGTATGATCAAGTATGGAAATCGGAAAACGGCCCTTGAGAGCCGACTGTATCCTTTTGTCCATGGTTGAGTTCATAAAACATTTATGTGGGTTCGTTGGATTGTATGACTTACTTGTGATACTGGTACCTCACGAGCGTAAGCTCACCCCCGCTATTTTGTTTTCCTTACAGGAGCACCGTTGGACCCCAAGTTTTGAAATGAGTAGAGCTAGTTAAGTAACTATTTTGAGAAGCTCCTCGGAAACTTGACCTTTGATGTATATGAATCCAAGCACTTTTGAAGTGTAAATTGAACCTTTCTCTTGTATAAATGGCATGTATATATATGGCTTTATCAAGTCTTGGATAAACTGCGTTATGTTTTTGATGTGTTTATGTGAATACCGGATGCAAACGAAGGAAGAAAGAATTTTGGCAAAAACTCTGCCCAGAATCCGGCCAAGAATCCGGCCAGTTTCTGGCCGGATACAAGGCCGGATATGCAGGGGAAGGAAAAAAAAATTTCGACTTTTGCTTCTGGCCACAATCCGGCCAGAGCAATCCGGCCAACTTCCGGCCGGATTTCCGGCCGGATTGACAGGGGATTTGGAAAAATTTTGAGGTTGGCTACTGCCTCATATCCGGCCAAGAATCCGGCCGGATATCCGACCAGATTCTGGCCGGATAGTGACGCAGCAGGTCACTGTTCATCCGCGGCAAATTTTCGTTTTCCATTTTCTTGTCCGTTTGAAGTGCTCGAGCGCTATACTTTCTTGCATAATGATATTAGGGTTATAAGAACAAGTTAATGGGATAAATCGTTCACTTTGTTGAATTTTCCTTTATATATATGAAATGCGATTTGATTGTTTGTGACCCGTAGTCCTGGCGAGAGCTGAGCAGGCGGTCTGTCGACCCCTCTGGTTCGCCTTAGGGGAAGATGAGGTCGTCACAAGTGGTATCAGAGCCTAGGTTTAGATTAACCTGGACATGTTAGAAATTTCTTGATTTGGGACTTGTATTCGATTGTTTTCCTAAGAGTGTTTGAGTTTAACTACGCTTTCGTGTAGGATGGATGCACTTAGTGAATCTAGTGAGACACCGACCGTGGAGCAGGGCCGTGGAGTACTTCCGGTGATTAAGTACCAGATTCGGCCGAGAGGGTCAACTATACGCTGGAGTCCGGCTAGTCGCCTTCGGCGTTGTGCGTGCCGCCACAGGTTTGCCTACCCCAATACCCTTGTATTGGCCGTGGATAAAGAAAGGAAGGAGTTAGCCAAGGATTATGCAAGGCTTGAAGCCGAGACAAACCAATTGAGAGAGGCTAACAAGAGGCAAGCTGAGCGGATTAAGGAGTTGGAGTATGACCTGGTTGAGGGTCAAGATAGGGTGGATGACTTGTGTACGCAACTTGGGGAGATGCGCGAACGTATGGTCAAGCGGGCGAGGCAACTAAAGACGAGAGCCGGATCAATGCTAAACCTATGTGATGACCTATTGGGGGACGAGAGTGACGAGAGCTCTAGTGTAGGAGGCGGGGTTGGAAGTGAACCCTCCCAAGGGAATAGGTCCTCTAGCCCCACGGTAGGCTAGGGCTTGGCTTTTAGGCTCTTTTGGATATATATAAGGGATACGGAATGGTAGGCCAGGAAGGACCCTTAGCTAGTCGCGTTGTATAGTGGACTAGTTTTGTATATATTACTTTTATATTGCCATTCCGTAAGAGGCTTTCCTTGTTTGTACTTGACTGACTGTTTTGTATAAATGTTTGATCTTGTTGTGAATGCTATGAATATGTGTTATGTGCCTAGGTGCTTTATGAAGTCATTGCTTGGCTGAGTGTTCACGTTTATTGTTATACACAAAGGTGTGTACACCTTTATATTAATGTTATATTTATGTGCATATTTTGACCCTAGATTGACCTAGAACGATGGAAGGCACGCGTAGTGGCCGAGGTAGAGGACGTGGGGGTAGACATCCCATAACTGAACAGGGTACGGGAACTGCAGTGCCCGAACCAACTCCTGAACCCCAAATCGATCCCAACGTGCAAGTAGCCGCTGCTATCTAGCGGATGACTGATCTCTTAGCCCAGGTGGTACAACAATAGGGCCCCAACCCTAATCCACCAATTGGCAATCCTGGCAATCCTGGAAACCCTGGAAATCACGTCGAGAGCGAGGATCGAGCTCTCGAACGATTCCAAAAATTCTCTCCGCCTAAATTTCTAGGAGGGCCCGACCCTGATGTGGCCGAACAATGGTTGGAAAAGATGATAGACATTTTCGCCGCTCTACATTACTCGGAAGAGAGGCAAGTGACCTTTGCGGTTTTCCAACTCGAAGGTGCTGCTCGCTCTTGGTGGAACATTATCCGGACAAAATGGGAGCGAGAACAGACACCAAGGACATGGATGAGCTTTGTAAGGGAATTCAATGCCAAGTATTTTCCGCCGTTGGTTCAAGAGAAAAAAGAGGACGAATTTATTCGTCTACGCCAAGGAACGCAATCAGTGGCCGAATATGAGAGCCAATTCACACGTTTATCTAAATTTACTCCTGAGCTCATTTTAACCGAACAAAGGAGGGCTAGGCGTTTTCTTCAGGGGCTTAATGTGGAAATCCAAAAGGATTTAGCCGTTGCCCAAATCACTACTTTTAGTGATGCTGTTGAGAAGGCCTTACGATCCGAGAATGCGAGGCTCCAGGTGAGAAACTTCCAAAATCGAAAGCGGGGAGCTGCTGGGAGTAGCTCAACTCAAGGGGATAAGAGTACCCCTCCCCCTCCTAAATTTGGAAGGGGAGCTGGAGGGGGACGATTTTCGAGTCCAGCTAGAGGGGCTTCTTCCCGAGGAAGCCAAACAGGCCGAGGGCCGCCGAGGAGCACCACACAAGGGAGTTCCGCTATTGTAGCGCGTGGTCCGTGTAACTTCTGTGGGAAACCCAATCACACGGAGGACGACTGCTGGAGGAAGCAGAATAAGTGTTTGCGGTGCGGAAGTGCGGAGCACCGGTTCGCCAACTGTCCGGTCCAGGCACGTGACGCGAGAGGAACTACCCCGATGACATCTAAGGCTACCTCAAGTCAATCCCGGATAGACAGTACCAAACCAAAGATACCTGCACGGGTGTACTCTATTGAACAACGGCCAGTCCCTAACTCCGCCGAGGTAGTGGAAGGTACGATTCCTGTCTTCCACCGCCTAGCTAGAATTTTCATAGATCCTGGAGCTACCCATTCCTTTGTTAACCCCGAATTTATGTGTGGAATTGATATAAACCCTGTCACTCTCCCTTATGAGTTGGAAGTTAGTACACCTACGGGGGACCAAAGTTTGATTTCTAGCAAAATGTACACGAATTGTGAAATCTGGGTAGGTGAACGGAAATTATTGGGGAATTTGATAAGTTTAGCCATAAAGGGGTACGATGTGATATTAGGCATGGATTGGCTGGCTCGGTACGATGCTCAGCTAGACTGTAAATGGAAAACTGTTGAATTTCGCATTCCTGGGGAGGCAACTTTGAGGTTAGATGTGAGGGGTAGTCTAGCCTCATCTGCTATGATATCGGGTATTCGAGTTAGGAAATTATTGAGCAGAGGGGCACAAGGGTTCCTAGCTTTTCTTATTAATACTCCTGCTGACCAACTGAAAATAGAAGACGTCCCAGTAGTGAGTGAATACCTCGATGTTTTTCTTGACGAGTTAGTACATTTGCCTCCAGAAAGGGAAATTGAGTTTGAAGTTAACCTATGCCCAGGGGCTTCCCCTATTTCCAAAACTCCTTACCGAATGGCACCTGCGGAACTTAAAGAGTTGAAGTTACAGTTGCAAGACCTTCTAGAGCGAGGGTTTATTCACGAGAGTGGATCACCTTGGGGGGCACCTGTTCTCTTTGTTAAAAAGAAGGACGGGACCCTGAGGCTATGTATCGATTACCGAGGGTTGAATAACGTGACCATTAAGAATAAGTACCCTCTACCTCACATCGATGAGTTATTTGATCAATTGCAAGGTGCAGTGGTATTCTCTAAACTAGACCTTCGACAGGGGTATTACCAGCTGTTAATTAAGAAGGAGGATGTACCCAAAACTGCTTTCAATTCTCGGTATGGGCATTTCAAATTTGCCGTGATGCCTTTCGGATTGACCAATGCCCCTGCAGCTTTCATGGACCTCATGCATCGAATTTTCAAACCTTATCTTGACCGATTTGTCGTTGTTTTTATCGATGACATATTGGTTTATTCAAAAACTCGTGAGGAGCATGAACAACATTTGAATGAGGTCCTACAAACCCTGAGGGAGCACCAGTTGTACGCCAAATTTAGCAAATGCGAGTTTTGGTTAGAAAGAGTCGCTTTTCTGGGGCACGTGATTTCTAAGGAGGGGATTGCTGTGGATCCGGCCAAGGTAGAAGCGGTAACTGAGTGGAAGAGACCCGATAACCCCACGGAGATCCGAAGTTTTCTAGGGTTGGCAGGTTATTACCGGCGGTTTATTAAAGATTTTTCGAAACTTGCCAGTCCCTTAACTGATTTAACCAAGAAGGGTGGACGATTTCTGTGGAGTGATAAGTGTGAAACCAGTTTTCAAGAGCTGAAGCGGAGATTAACTATGGCCCCTATTCTAGCTTTACCTAACGGTCCGGATGGTTTCACTGTTTACACTGACGCCTCCAAAGAAGGGTTGGGGTGTGTATTGATGCAACATCAAAATGTGATAGCTTACGCTTCCAGGAAATTGAAAACTCGTGAGCAAAACTATCCCATTCATGACCTAGAACTTGCCGCAGTTGTCTTCGCTCTGAAAAAGTGGAGACACTATCTATACGGAGTGATTTTTGAAGTTTATTCTGACCATAAAAGCCTCAAATACCTCTTTTCCCAAAAGGAGTTGAACATGAGACAACGCCGTTGGATGGAATTTTTGGAGGATTACGATTATACTATTAACTACCATCCTGGTAAGGCTAATGTGGTAGCCGATGCCTTAAGTCGAAAGGCTCAAATTTCTGGATTGATGGTGAAGGAGTGGGAATTATTGGGAGCGGTTGGAGAATGGAATCCAAAACTGGAGCATAATAGGATAACCTTTGGGAATATCCGAGTGACGTCCGTGTTTTTAGAAAAGATCAAGGAAGCTCAAATTAAGGATCCGACAGTTCAAAGGTGGGTAGAAAAGGTGAAGAAAGGAGAAATACCTAATTTTAATTTGAGCCCTGAAGGAATTTTGAGATTTCAAAATCGAATAGTGGTACCCGATGATGAAGCGTTGAGAAGGGAAATTTTGGAGGAAGCTCATCGATCTAAGTATACAGTCCATCCAGGAAGTAATAAGATGTATCATGACTTGCGACGATTGTACTGGTGGGACAGGATGAAGAGAGAGATAGCTCAGTACGTTCAAACCTGTTTAGTGTGTCAGCAAGTTAAGGCTGAGCACCAGAAGCCTTCGGGACTACTGCAGCCCTTGGAGATTCCTGAATGGAAATGGGAGCATATCACCATGGATTTTGTTTCTGGACTACCTAGAACTCAAAAGGGACATGATGCCGTTTGGGTGATCGTTGATCGATTGACCAAGTCGGCTCATTTCCTACCTGTGAATATGAAGTATTCCATAGATAAGTTAGCTCAGGTATATTGGGAAGAGATTGTGAGGTTACATGGAGTGCCCGTGAGGATCGTTTCCGACCGAGACCCTCGTTTCGTGTCCAGATTTTGGCAAAAGTTTCAGGAGACCTTGGGGACAAAGCTGAATTTGAGTACTACTTATCACCCTCAGACGGACGGACAATCGGAGCGGACGATTCGGACTCTCGAAGATATGTTACGAACGAGTATTCTAGATTTCGGGGGTAATTGGGGACAGCACATGACGTTAGTAGAGTTCGCCTATAATAATAGTTACCACTCATCAATCCAAATGGCACCGTACGAAGCCCTTTACGGGCGAAAATGCCGATCACCGATATACTGGGATGAAGTAGGAGAAAAGAAGATCATAGACCCTACCATTATTCCTTGGATGGAGGATGCCCAAGAAAAGATCAAGTTAATCCGTCAAAGACTCCAGACAGCCCAAAGTCGCCAAAAGAGCTACGCCGATAATCGAAGGAAAGATCTGGAGTTTGAAGTAGGAGACCATGTATTCCTTAAGATTACACCGTTGCGGAGCATCACTGCTGGCAAAGGAAAGAAACTCCAACCTAGATTCGTAGGACCGTTTCCGATCCTTCAACGGGTTGGAAAAGTAGCATACCGACTTGAGTTGCCGCCGAGCTTGTCACGGATTCAGGATGTATTTCATGTGTCTATGCTCAAAAAGTATTACCCTGATCCAACCCATATTGTCCAGCCGGAAGAGATTGAAATTGATGAGGCCCTTACTTACGAAGAAAAACCTGTGCAAGTGCTTGATAGGAAAGTTAAGAAGCTGAGGAATAAGCAAATTCCACAGGTGAAAGTTCTATGGAAGAACCACGGAGTCGAGGAGGCAACCTGGGAGATGGAAAATGAGATGAAAAGCAGATATCCCGAACTGTTTAGTGATTCAGGTGAGAATTTCGAGGACGAAATTCTTTAAGGGGGAGAGAGTGTGAGACCCCGAAAATTTTCTTATTTTCCAAACATTTATTTTGGGCTTTTGGGCCTAATTTTAGGGTTTTCTTTTATATGTGGGTTTTCTGGGGAATTTTATGAGAAAATATGAATTTTGCATCATTTTCTGGGTTTGGGTTATTTTCTGTGCTAGTAAGGGTGTACAGTGGTTGCGGGACCCACTAAGACGATCGGTACAGTAAAATGTAGTTTTGGAAATTTTATATACGGAAGCTTTATGACCTAGTGTTATGAGTTAATTAGAGGTTAGTTGGTTTATTTAAGTGTTGCAAGACAAAAGGAAGGGATAAGCTTGAAGGCCACATGTCACATTTTCATTGGAGGTTGAATTTTGACTTGCCTTACACCTTTACTAAAATAAATTTTGACCAAAAATTCTTCATTATTTCTTACCTCTTGGCCGGCCACTCTAGAGAGAAAAGAGAAAGAAAGCTCTTCAACTTTTGCTTCATTTCCTTGCCAAATCATGAAATCCAACCACTAATCTCTCAAATCTCTCCATAAAACCTTCTTGCTAGGAGTGTTTGAAGTGCTTGGTGGTTTTTGTTTGAAAGGAAAAGCTCTCACCTACCTTGTATCAAGTAGTTGTAAGGTAAGCAAGTATGGAATTTATTTCTTGTGGGTTGTAAGATGAAATTGGTGGATTGTAGTGATTAAAGAGGCCATTTTATGGAGTATTTCATGATTTATACGTGAGTTGTGATAATTTTCTATTTATTTGGGAATTTTCTGTTTTAAATGGTTTCTCATGATTAACTAGGATGTGATGGTATTATATTGAATGATATAGAGCCTATGTGTGGTAATAGTGGTTACTTGTAGAAAATTTCAGCATTTGTGAGATTTTCGGTTTTAGGGTTTGGAAGGAATTGGGGCTTTTTCCATGTATGGTATACATGCTAGTATTTGATGTGTAATTGAGTAGTTTGTGACTTAAATGAGGTGAATGGCCTAGTTTGTGACGTTTAAGTGTATTGGTATAAGTTGGATATTGTTGGTTAGATTGGAAATGTGAAGAAATTAAGGGGTTATGCCGCCCAATTGGCTAGAGGTATGGGTAGTCTTGAATTGAGAAGGATTTGAATAGAAATGGAAGAATTGGTGAAGTTTGTTCACATTCCACTTTTGTTGTTCCATTTTATTTTGAGTAATTTGTGTTAGTAAGTTAAACTTATACGTGGACTCGTGTTTGAGTCTCAAATATGTTTTCCTTTGCTTGTTTTAGGTCGTACCGGTGGACCGGGACCTACTCCTGACTCGAACGTGTGAATTGCTTGATTGCTTGGTGAGTGTACCATACAATGGTTGAATGTACTTGCTATGTGATTTGAATAGGTCAAGGGTGTACTTTATCGCTCTTGACCACTTATGTGCATTACTGTTACTGTTGAACTGTTGAATTTCATGTGTATATGGGTTGATAATTGCTAGGGCTATGCCCTATTATTCCTGTGAAAATTGAGCTCATTCCTTTAGACCGTTATTCGAGTCGAGCCGGCAAGGGCTTGGGCGATTCGTTAACGAGCCTTTGGGTCACTAATAGGCGAGTGGAGTGTTATCTCCTCGACCTTGTGGTATACTCGAGTATTACCTTTTGAAACTATGAGGTGTGCGGGCCCGAATAGGGGGTGAATGGTGGAAGGAAATGGTGAGAAGAGGTGTCTACGGTTCTTGGTTGTCTTCAATGGTTGACGGAGTGTCAACGGGTATGATCAAGTATGGAAATCGGAAAACGGCCCTTGAGGGCCGACTGTATCCTTTTGTCCATGGTTGAGTTCATAAAACATTTATGTGGGTTCGTTGGATTGTATGACCTACTTGTGATACTGGTACCTCACGAGCGTAAGCTCACCCCCGCTATTTTGTTTTCCTTACAGGAGCACCGTTGGACCCCAAGTTTTGAAATGAGTAGAGCTAGTTAAGTAACTATTTTGAGAAGCTCCTCGGAAACTTGACCTTTGATGTATATGAATCCAAGCACTTTTGAAGTGTAAATTGAACCTTTCTCTTGTATAAATGGCATGTATATATATGGCTTTATCAAGTCTTGGATAAACTGCGTTATGTTTTTGATGTGTTTATGTGAATACCGGATGCAAACGAAGGAAGAAAGAATTTTGGCAAAAACTCTGCCCAGAATCCGGCCAAGAATCCGGCCAGTTTCTGGCCGGATACAAGGCCGGATATGCAGGGGAAGGAAAAAAAAATTTCGACTTTTGCTTCTGGCCACAATCCGGCCAGAGCAATCCGGCCGGATTGACAGGGGATTTGGAAAAAATTTGGGGTTGGCTACTGCCTCATATCCGGCCAAGAATCCGGCCGGATAGTGACGCAGCAGGTCACTGTTCATCCGCAGCAAATTTTCGTTTTCCATTTTCTTGTCCGTTTGAAGTGCTCGAGCGCTATACTTTCTTGCATAATGATATTAGGGTTATAAGAACAAGTTAATGGGATAAATCGTTCACTTTGTTGAATTTTCCTTTATATATATGAAACGCGATTTGATTGTTTGTGACCCGTAGTCCTGGCGAGAGCTGGGTAGGCGGTCTGTCGACCCCTCTGGTTCGCCTTAGGGGAAAATGAGGTCGTCACACCCTTACTCTTTCGGTCACTGTCTCGGTCATTTTTTTTCAGTTTTCTTTTCTCCTTCTGTTTTTTCTCTCTAACTCAGCCGCCACACTTTTCTTTCCTCCCTCTCCAGCCGTCACTCTATATGTTTTCAATTCTCTCTCGCCGCCACCCTTATTCTCTTTTACTCCCTTAGCTGTCACTAGATTTCCTTCCTTTTTCCTATCCCTTTCGCTGTTTTTCTTTTTTCGGCCCTCATGCACCCACTCTCAGCTATCCTCTCTCAAACCCTAGCTCTCTCTATCTCACCTCCTCGCCCCCATATTCTTTTCATCCGCCGTTGTTCTCTCCTCTCCTCGGTTCCTTTCTTAATACTCTAGCCGTCAACTCTCTTGCTTCCTTCCCCCTAGCTCTCTCTTGCTTTCTACCTTTTCACTCTATCTCTCTCTCGGCCTCTTCCTTTTGTTCTAGACGCCACCGTTTTCTGTACTATCTTCTTTTCTAGCTGTCCCTCTATCTCTCACTCTCCCGTTGCCCTTTTTACTCTAACCCTAACTGCTTCCTTCTATGCTCTCAGCCTTGAACTCCTATTTCTCATCAGCTGTCACACTCCTCTCTAGCCTCTTCTATCTTTTCTCAGGTTTTTATATGGGAAGCTCATCCCCGAAACCTAGCATCTAAGGCGTAGAAATAAACTCAATTCTTTTTGCATTTTTTACATCCTTAGATCTTCATGGTTTCTGATAAACCTTGGATCAAGCCAAGTGGTTTTTTGTTGGGATCATCAGACGGAGGAGAAAAATGAGTAAAACAATGCAACTGGAATTTTTCTACGCATGCTTCTGACATAAAATTCAGGAGAGGCTTGGGTGTGCATCTCAGGGTGCATGAGCTTGCCCCTTTTTTGTCATTTTTACTTTTTTTTCTGTTTATTTTTTTCTTTTTCTGAAATTTAGTATGTATATTAAAAAAATACTTTTAACCTTAAATCAAATAAAATAAGTAAGAGACGCGAAAAATAAAAAATTTGGTGTCTACAAAAAGGAATACAACTCAAATATACAAAGGTTCTCAATTTTTCATATATCTAACTCTTGCCAAGCGCTAGGGTGAAAACCATTACAAAAAAAATTTCAAAAGAACTAGAATAGGCTAACCTATACAGATCTCTCGTCCTTGCTCGCATCCCCTGTTAAGGAAAATAAAACTAACGGAATGAGCTAAAAGCTCAGTGAGGTTCCAGACACATAATCAGCTTAAACAATAACATTAATCATGTAATAACAAGTAATCCAGGAAACATTTACAATATGAAGCAATGATAACACATTCATTAAAAGGATACATGCTCACATGGAGCCTTTCGTTTTTTCATTCACCTTTCGTTTCCTTATTCCTCCAATCATTTTAAAATGCATTTTGTAAGTGAAAACCCCTCCATTGACATTGTCACTCGTCCATTCATTTCATTCTTCCTCCTTCTAGACATTGGCCAGACTCCACCCGACAATGTGGTAATACTCGAGTATACCAAACTTTCACCCAGGGTCACCAAATCGCCCGATCGAGTTCGCTTCTAACTCGAGTCGACTGGCAATAAAAGGCAAGGGCCCAGTTCAGCCACAAGGCTTACATTCATGCACAACTAGCGTATAATCAAGTAATCATTGAAAATTTCACATTTATTTAGGTCAAGTGCGATAAAGTACACACTCGCCTAGCAAAACTCAATTTCAGCAATCATTAAAACATTTAACAGTTAATCAAACATCCACAACAAGTCACATAGTCAATGGAAACATAACGTACAAAGAACACTTACCTATTTAAGCAAAATAACGTCCAAAGTTTCCTTCTGAATAAGACCCTCAATCACCAAGGAACCCTAAGAGTAACCAAGAGAACATGTCATGCTTCAACCATCAAAGATTTAGGTGATTCAAAGAAAATCCGAATACTTACTAGTACAAAGTATAAGTATAGTTTTGGAAGTGAAAAGAGTACATTTAAACCAAAGGACATGAGTAAAATATTTGTAAAACTTATGCTCGCTCGTAAGATTTTGAAATCTCCATTTGAGTCTAAGAAATGAAGAAAACGTATTTCTATTAGTCGTAAATTTCAATTTTCCAAGGGTACAAGTTTCGGCCAGATTCTAACTTATATACCTCTAATAAAGAAGACTTGAATACCTTAGATGATTCAAGTTAGTTTCATCCTCAACCCTTACTCAAGTCGCGAGTACATCTATCTAGCCCTCAAGTGCAAATTTGGGCAACACGCCCTTTGTACTTGCCTATTTTCCAGCCATTTATGTCTTAATTATTTTCCTGAATCAGTTCCCAAAATTACACACAAATAATCTCATCACAATATGTGATACACCGAATGTTAGGAGATTGTTTTTAAAGAAGATACTGAAATTTATTTCTTTGGGTTTGATTTAAAACCTTATTTTGTTTTAAAAGACTAGAAACCCTAAATTCTAATAAAAAACTCTAGTTTACTTGTGACTAACCAATTTTCTTAAATCTCTCATATTTTAATTGAAACCCTAATTGTAATCAATGGAATTGTAAAATCCCTCACATTTTCCTTAAAATTTCCTTTTTATTTGGCATTTATTCCTTTCTAATAGCTTTACTAGTCATTCACACCCTCAGTAATTGCAATCAACCATAGAATCAAGGGTTTTCCCTTTAGGTTCTTAGTTCGGGTAAATTAGGGCTTTTTGCGTATTTTGACCGTGTGATCACTTGGTGAGATGTGTGCACTAAATTCAGTGATTAAGGGTGAGTTTAGATGATATTAAGTGTGTGATTAGAAGTAAGAATCATAAGTTAGTGAATTATAAATTAAAACCCTAGTATACGCGATTTAAGAAAAAACGGGTTGAACCGACGGGTACCGTTTGTTATCGAGTGAGTGCGTCATTTGAACACTACTTTATTACCTTAATTTCCTTGCTATTAATTGATTAAAATCAGCCCCAAAATATCCTCAAGGCAGCCGAAATATTGGACCAAAAATAAGAGAGAAAAGAACAAAATTTGACTTCCAATCAAAGTGTGACACTTGTCAACTTTGACCCAAATTAATTCCTATCATTTTAACCTTCTTGAAGCTTCATTTGAGCCTTCATTTTCAACCTTCCAGCCCTGAGTTTGAGAGGAAAAAAGAGAGAGGAAACCATCTCAATCCATCTTGAGCTTAGCTTGTTTGAGTGAGAAATCAAGAAAACTAAACCGATTAACTTCTAATTTGAGAGCTTAGGAAGCTTGGGGAGCTAAATTTTGCAAGGAAAGGTGAAGGATATCTCTTGCAAGTCTTTTATTGAGGTATTATGTCTGACCATCTTCTTCCTTCCCCTTAGTCTTGTTTAAGTTATGTAGCAACTTGTATTCATGCATTGTGATACCTATTTAAGTGATTTTGATTATTGTGGTGGTGGAATTGTGAGTTAGGGTTTTGAATTGTTCACTTATATTTCTTGTTGTTTAGATGGTATATGGTGTCTATAACCTTGTAAAGGAAGTTGAGGTAGTGGTTCAAGCTAGAAATGTGACGTTTACACCTTAAATTCATTGAATTCCAGATTTGAAGCTGTTTACTGCCCTGTTCTGACTGGTTCTGTTTGGCCATGATGAAGGCTACATTAGACTTAGTTCAAAACATGAAAGTTGTAGGAAATGATGTTTTATAGATGCCTGTAAAATTTCAGCTCAATTTGAGCATTGTAGCACATGTAATTACAAAATTACCCTTGCTGCCATAGGTATAATTTTGTGGACAGTTTTGACATTTCCTCATTTTGGCTGCATTTTTTCACCTTGATCCATATTAAATTAGCCTTTGGACAAAACACAAAACCTTTATCTCTATGTTTCCGGTTTCCAACGCAATAGAAAACACCTCAATCGGACTTTTGTAGCCTGAGTTATTGTCATTTGAACATAGTACTGTTAACCAGCCTGATGGTGAAATTCTGATTCTGTAATCTGCAAATTCGACCTAGATAAACCATGAAATGAGTTGAGTTGTCTTCATGAAAGTTGTAGTTCTTTGTCTTAGCTTCAAAATGGTATAAAGTATACCCCAATCTGATAAGCGTAGCTTCGGTTGTGACCGATACACTAAGAGACATCGAATCTACCATTTGGCTATTTGTCTTTAAACTTGATTTCCGGTTGTCTTGTTAAGACTTTTGTTGTAATTGGGTCATTTTGGGCCTAGTGAAGGGCTATTGTGGTAACATTACCTATGTGTGACATTGGGGCTGATTTGAGGAAAATAATAAAGCCATAAATGGCTGAAAAATAGGTAAACACAAGGGGTATGCTGCCCAAATCTTCACTCGCGGGCTAGTTGGATGTACTTATGACTCGAGCGAAAGGTTTTGAGGGTTGTTTAGGTTTTAAGACCAACTGCTACATTTTTACTCCAACATCACATTGTTATTTCTTCGCACTAGTAGTTCACTTGGTTGGGCACACGACTTATAGTCGAGCTTTATTTGTGCATTTCGTTTCCTGGGTTAGTGGATGGGAGAAACCATAATTACTCCATCTTGGTTGTTGATAGTACGTGATGGTAATCAAAGCCATCCTTTGGGAGAAAACTTTTGAAGTTATCTTTCCTTGAACTGGTGAGTGTACCACTCCCCTAATTTGTTGCTTATCTGGTTTACCTATCTGGTTTATTTGCACTTGCAACTTGCAACCTGATTATCTATGACTTTTGTATGCTCTGTATGAAACGAGGGTGTACTTTATCACACTCATTTCTCTCATCTATCTGTTCTAGTTCCTGTATATGTTTGAAATGGTTATCTATATTTGTATCTGTTCGATGTTGTTTGGAGGTTTGTATCCAACGACCCTTCTATGACCTTTGAGCTCAAAACCCGTGGCTAGTTATTCGAGTCGAGCCGGCAAGGGTCTGGTCGATTAGATAACGAACCACGGTAGTCTGTTTCTGAGAAATCCTTGGGTATTGGAGACTCTGGATTTTTGATATAATCGAGTATTACCACCTCTGTTCTGTATGTGGTGTTCGGGCCCGACAAGAGGTATGTTCGGTGGACGGAATTTGTTGACAAGTGGGGTCTACGGTCATGTATGTTCTCTAAACATTGACGGAGAGTCAAAGAGGGTGGATCAAATACTGCAACGGAAATTTGGCTCCTGAGAGCCACCTATATCCTTTCTATCTGAGGTGTTTGTTTATTTTCTTATATATTGTGTATATGTGCCTTGACAATGAAATGCCATGATTCTTTACTACTTGTACTTGTAGTACCTCATTGAGTGTAAGTTCACTCCGTTCCCGTTATCTTTGTCTTCCTTACAGGGTTCAATATTTTGAGAGTTATGATTTTGAAGATAAGAGTTGAGCCAGTTCTAGACGTTTCCTTTGATTAGGCTCTTCTGTACTGGCAAACCCTAAATGTAATTTATATAAATATGACTAATATGGTTTGTACTTCAAGTTAACTGGTTGAAAACTTCGATGTACATATGTAAATAAGTGTTTGATCAAGTGTTTCAAGCGTATTCATTTGAGATTGCACGTTTCTATAGCTATGTGACCTTTCTTGTATCCATTGGGGAAAAACGAGCGAGTGTGAAGCTTGAACGAGGAAGAAAAAAATTGGTCGGATTTTGACGTAGCTGCGGTCCTTAGCGCTTTCCAATGATTCGTTTTTCTGATGATTTGATCCGTAGTCCTGTCGAGAGCTGGGCAGGCAGTCTACCGATCCTTTGGTTCACCTTAGGAGGAGGTGGGGCCATCACACAATAGCCATTCAATAGGCTAAAAGTCATTCCATTACAAAACCAAGCTAGAAAAGTGACCGGAAATAAGGTTTAAGACAAAGAACAAAATGACAGGTTTGACGTCTCTAAGTGTATTGGTCACCACCGAAGCTACACTTATTGGATTGGGGTAAAATTTATACCGTTTCGAAACTAAGACAAAGGGCTACAACTTTGATGAAGACAACTCAACCCAGTTCACAGTGTATCTAGGTCAAATCTACAAATTACAGAACTAGAATTTCACCGTCAGGCTGGTTAACAGTACTAGATTCAATTGACAATAACTTAGGCTACACAAGTCCGATTAAGACGTTTTTAGATGTGTTGGAAAGACAAAACATAAGACTACAACTTTTGTGTTTTGACCAACTGCTGATTTAATACGGATCAAGGTGAAAAATGAAGCCAAAATGATGAAATGTCAAAACTGTCCGCAAAACTCTATCTATGGCAGTCAAGGGTATTTTTATCATTTCACATGATACAGTGCCTGGATTGAGATAAATTTTTACATGAAGCTATAAAACATCATTTCCTACAACTTTCATGTTTTAAGCTAAGCTCAATTCGACCTCCATCATGGCCGAATGAAATTAGTCAGAATAGGGTAGATTACTACCAAATGAAAACCCTAAGCTGGAATTTATGCAAACCAATCAGAAGTTTCTTTAAGTAAAGTAAACTAGCACCTAAACACAAGATTTTCCATACATCAAAGCTAGTAAATCATAACCAACCATTACACTTCACATGTGAGCAGAAATTACACCATAAAACTAAAAAGTTTTATATCACTACCTCAACTCATGAAATATTGCATAAAACTAGCAAAATCTCAACCATAAGCTACTAGTTTGCACATATTGAACGTAGGAAAAAGTTGCTAGCCAAAAATACCTTGTAACCTCAATAAAAATGGTAGCTTAGTCTTTCCCCCTCCAAAATAATTCCACCAAAGCCTTTAAGCTTCCCTAGTGAACACTTGTATGCAGTAGTTTCAAATTTGGTTGGCTAGAACACAAGATTTGAGCAAGTTTAGAAGCTAGAAATTGAAGTGGTCTCTCTTGTTTTTCTCCTCAAAGTGGCTGGCCAAGAGGGATGAAAAATGGAAAGAAATTGGTCAAAATTTGGTTTTAGTAAAGTTAAGAAGGTCTTGGTCAAATCCAACATCCAATGGGTTTGCGACACTTGGCACCTTGCATGTTTAAAGCTTATCTTCTCACTCCCAATGGTTCGTCTGTCTAGCTAACCTCTAATCATCTCTTAACACCTTGTATAATAATATCACTTAGTACAAAAATCACTTAGTCACTAAAATTTTATCGCACTAGCGGGTCCCACGTCTATAATGCACTTCAAATTTAACGTACACTAATTTATACTAGGAAAATGATTTAAAACTATACTTACTTATAAAAATGCATAGAAACTTTAATATTTTAAAGGACAGTATAAAAATGTAGGCAAAAATAAAATAATGCCTAGAAAATGTGAAAATTTTCGGGTTCTCATAGGATACACTACAAAGATCTGAAGTCCAAAGCTCTGAAACTACTTGTGAGGAAAACAAAAGAAACTAATAGAGTGAGCCAAAGTTCAGTGAGCTTCCAAAATTTCATGCAGACCCAAGTAGCAAGTTGGCCATATGTAAAAGCTTGGAATATTAAAGTAACGAGCAAAGAGTTCATATAAATGAGCAATAACTGTGAGGACTCGTAAAAATTTACTTATTTTAAACTCCTGTTACTAGCTTATTTAAATATTTAATTGTCCGTTTGGTCCGAATATTTTATTTCAACCTTTTTAAACCCAATTACATGGAACTATGACTTACTTATATTTTTAAAATGACTTGTTTCAAAATTTAATTTTTTGAAAACTCATTAAGTAATAATAGTGAATGCGCGTTTGGAGACAATAATCGATTCGAGGGGATAATGAGCTTGGAAATTTAGAGACTTATACATTAGTCTTAAAATAGATATTTTTACGTTTAAGTACTCAAGTATTAGTTAGTGATACTATCGTTATAAGAATTTATTAAAAATTTCACTCTATCGCGCATAAATCGGGCGCTCGCGATTAATTGATGGACTTAAGACCTTTTTTTTGGGGGCTATTAAGAATAAATAATAATAGTATGAATAGAAATGCATTAGAGGTTTAGTGTACTAGTGAAACAAACACGAGAGGAATCGAGCACGAAACGCGCGCGTATGCGCCCTATTCCTAGTTGACTTTTGGAGCAATTCTTGTCCACAAACTTATAAGCTTTACAAGGAAGCTTCTTCATCAGAAACGCCACTTCCTTTCTTCCTTATAGCAGCCAAGCTTCACCAAGAAGAAGAAGAACAAAACCCATCATCATTCCACTTCAAATATTGCATCTTTTCTCTCCAAAATTTACACACAACTTGCAAATCACTTGGAGATCAACCAAAGCTAGGAAAGAGGCTTGCTTATCACGGTTTACTTTAGCTTCCAAGGACCAAAATTTTCTGTTTTAGTCACCTACAAAGGTAAACAACAATCAACCTCTTAAATCTTGAGTTATGCAAGTTATCTTGCACTTGTGCTCACATGGGTAGCTTTATATTGTTGGAAATCTTGTGAGTGGGCTCTATGAAATCCCACAATAGCTTGATGAACTGATTTGATGTTATTTATGTTAGATTAGTGCTTAATCTAGTGAAAATAAGTTGTATTGTGGAAGAAAGCTCAAAGGAAGTGAAAAGGAAATTTTACCAATTCTGCCCCTGCTATTGCCATGCACTTTGGTGCCCTTTTTTGTGGTCCAATTGACTTGTTTTTTATGTAGATGTGTAATATAGGTTATGTGGAAAGTTTTCACAAAACATTACATGATTTGGATGAGCAAATATTGAGATTTCAAAATTTTACCAAAACTAGAATTGTGTCCCGTTTTGCTCTGGCAGTGATTTTCAAATACCTATAACTCTTTGCTCCGACGTCAAAATCGAGTGCCGTTTGTGGCCCTAGAAACTAGACATTTTCAGTTTTCCAATGGTATAAATTGCATGCTGTGATTCTACCTGAGTGAACCGTACCAACCTTGTAAAGTTGCCTATTCTATTTCTCGTATGTACTGGAAGCCCTGTTTTGAGCTGCGACTTGATGCTCAAATATGAGCTAGTTGTGGACAGAATTTTAGAATGATTCCTTCCAAGAAATTGTAGCTTTATGAATGTAGTTTTCAACGCCACTAACCATGCTCAATTCTGAGTTGAATTGAGTGAGTTGTGGCCAGATTTTAGAGCTACTTTCGTGAAAGAAAACCTAATTCTGGACTGATTTGCCTAGACTTTTTATTCATAAATGAATCATGTTCGAGGAATTTTTATTGGCCAAATGTTTGATAAAAGAAAAACGAAAGTGCAAGGCAGATTTGCCTTAGCAAATTGTGGAACTTTAATGGTTTTGTTAACTGACTTCCCGAACGAATTTTGTATGAAATTTGATAGAGGAATAGCCCTTACATGTTAGTGTAATCATACCAAATTTGGTGCCATTCCGAGTCCATTTTGATGCTCAATCAAAGATTCAAAGTCTATGTTTTAAACCTGGAAAACCCTTGTTTGAGGAGGAAATTTCAGTGACTTTGAACCACTATATCTTGTTACTCAAAACTCCAATTCTTCTTCCGCTTGTTGTGTTGTAAACTTTAATTGTAACTCTAATTGAGTTTCAAATTAGAGAGGCTAGTTCACATTGTGTGAATTTTGCCGAATTTCCAAACTTGGCCAAAAAATCAACCCGAAACTGTCTTAATGGTCCAAAACAGCCACTTTGAGCCACATTTTGAATGTCTTCCAATTGGAATCATGTGATAGCCCCACCTCCTCCTAAGGCAAACCAAAGGGTTCGGAGGACCGCCTGCCCAACTCTTGCCAGGACTCACTCACTCACTACAGTCCTCGATTATAGTATAATGTAAATCTCAAATATACATCACTTCTTCCATGAATATGCATATAAAAAATGAAGCAAATACTAATTACCAAATGTGGAACATACACATACATCCGTTCAAGTCCAAACATTCAAACAATCCTAACTACTATTGTGACGCCCCCACTTCTGCCTAAGGCGAACCAAAGGGTATCTGCGGGACGCCTGCCCAACTCTTGCCAGGACTCAAGCAATTTCCATTCGAGCTTAAAGCAATACTAGGCATCATAATCAGATAAAATAACGTCAAAAGTGCAGAAGCTTTCAACTTAACGATGTTCAACAATTATCCAATCCTTACATCGGATTTCTAGAATACATCTCCAAACCCAAAATAAATAACAACCAAGATGTCTAGTCCAATACATTGGAAATCCTATTACAAAAGTACATCAAAAGGGAATCCCTTCGAGTCTCATTCCATGCCCATTCCTGTTAAGGAAAACAAATCTACAGGGTGAGCAACATGCTCGTGAGGCCAAGAGCACACATGCAAGCACATTGTTCAGATAACAATCCCAATTTAACAAGTCGAGCAATAATATTCCAATAAATGACAATTCACGCTAGAAAGTAAATAGAAACAATTTAAGGATATAGGAGCTCTCAGGAGCTATTTTTCACTTGCACGATCACGAACCTCCACGAGTTGACACTCCGTCAATCGGATAGGTTTAGTCCGTAGAAACTTCACTTACGCTTCCCCTTTCACCTTGCATACCACATCGGGCCCGCAATACATTTGTGAGGCGATACTCTGCGAGTATGCCAAGTAAGATCTCTCAATAGGTCAAGCTTATATGATCATGGTTCACCATGGAGTCCGACCAAACCCATACCGGCTCGAGTCCAAGGTTAGCTAGTGAGATTTGGGTGTCCCCCACTTACCACTGGAGTCGAGGAGATTCACTCCAATCGACTAATGCAGCCATAGCATAAATAATCACTTGAATATTTCACTTAAATTCACTTAACAAGTCACTTCAAGTATTTCATATCACGAAATTCAAGTACACTTCACTTAAATGAGAACGAGTACGATAAAGTGTGATGCCCCCACTTCTCCCAAGGGCGAACTCAAAGGTATCCGCGGAACGCCTGCCCAACTCTCGCCAGGACTCAAGACAATTTAAATCGAACTTAACGATACATACCAAATACTACAAGTCGAAATAAAGAAAAGTCGATTCCTTAACTAAATATTCAAATCTTACATCATGTTCACAAAAGATACATCAAGTCCCAAAATACAACCATTAAAAGTCGACTACACATTTACAGCCCAGATTCCAATCAAAAGTATAATCTAGTCGGCTTTTCCAAAATCTTCCAATCCAACCTGTAAAGGAAAACAAACTAATGGGATGAGCCAATACTCAGTGAGGCCAAGAAACACACATGCAAACACATAATCCAAGTAGCCACAAATTACATAGTAAGTAAAGCTATAACGTTCGAATAATTCACATTTCGAATAGGAAAAATAAACAGAAACAATTCAAGGATACTATAGCTCTCAGGAGCTAAATTTCACGTAGTCGAGTCGAAGTCTTGATCACATCTCACGTAGACACTCCGTCAGCCACATAAATATCAAATCCGTAGATACACCACTTTTCTTCGAATCCCGTCACCGTTACATCCCCTTACCGGGCTCGCTCATCAAATTTTTGATAATACTCGAGTATATCATGGTAATACTGTGCGAGTAATGCTGAGCAAAATCTCTCCAATAGATCATGCTCTACGAATATCTCAAGGTTTGCTAAGCTTATCGACCAAGCCCATGCTGGCTTGATTCGCAAAGTTAGCCAACGAATTTGGGCGTCCCCCGAATACGAATACGAATACAAATACAAATACGAATATGAATATAAGTCGACAAGCAACGCTCAAATCGATGATTCCAAATAAGAATCACAAATACGGATCACATATACGAATCAAAACAAATACGAATCACATCTACATTACCATGTACAAGTCGGATATGAATTCACATAGCAAAATTCGAATATAATTTCATTTGAAAGAGCACGAGTGCGGTAAAGTACACCCTCGTCTCAAAATTTCAAATTTTCATAACGGATAAGAAACAGATAATCACTTAACATCAAGTTCATGCACTTGACACTCACCAATCCAAACAAAGGACTAAGTGCGTAAACAAGCCTTTAGGTGGTCCCTTCGAGATCCTCTTGAAGGTCTCCTTGAGCACCTGAGCAAATAGTAATTGTCTATTACACACTATCACTTAAAACCCCTAATTATCGAGGAAGATTGCACACTTGTACAATCTAAGAAAATTTCACGAAAATAAGCCTTAATTACTCATAAATCGAGGCTCAAAAATGGGGTTTTAAAACACAAGTAAAATCTAAAGGAAAATAGAGAGTTCGCAATCCTCAATTTCCTTTAAGTTCGGAAATTTCAGATTTGTCACCCATACTTTGAAAAATTGTATCTCATTCTCTATAAGTCCAAAATTGGAAAACTTGGTGCCATTGGAAACTATTTCCAAAGTACTAAAAGTTACTAGAAGACACTTATCCATGATTCTAATTGTAAAATATTCAAAATTTAGCCCAAAGTTGCCGTTTTAGAAAGTCAAGACAGATTTGGGTTGATTTTCGACAAAGTTTGAAAATTTGGCAAAATTCATACAATTCGAGCTAGCCTCTGAAATTTGGAACCCTATTAGAGTTGTAATCCAGGTTTAAAACAAAATAAGAGGAATGAGAATTGAAGTTTCGAGCACCAAGATATGGTAGCTCAAAGTTACCCAAATTTCCTTGTTAAACAAGGGTTTTCCAAAATCAAGTCACAAATTTTGGAAGTTTAGTTGAGCAATGAAATGGCCTCATAATAACACCAAAATTAGCAGTATAATACTATCATATAAGGGTTGTTCCTCTAAAAAATTTCATGGAGAAATAAGCACAAAAAGTGAGTTAACAAAACCGTGAAATCACAAGAAATTCTAAGGCTAAGCTGCCTTTGAACTTCCGTTTTGCCGTTTCCAAACATTTGGTCAAGGAACATCTCCAACATTGTTCATTCCAGTAGGAAATGTCGAAAATATGTTCAAGGTACATTCGATAGATGATTTCCAATAAGAGGCTTTGGATAACAAGTCCCAAACCATAGTTAGTTTCAAATCTGTCCAAATGCATGGTTTTCCTTCACAAAACCAGTTTTGAATTTTGATCATAAATCACTCAATTCAACTCCGAATTGAGCTTGGTTGATGGAGTTGGAAAATAGATTCATGAGGCTACATTTTCTCAGAAGAAAGAATTTTCAAAATCTGTCCATAACCAGCTCATACGTGAGCATCAAATCGCAGTTCATAATCTGCCTCCCAGTGACATATGAAACAGGACAGCAATTTTCAAACGAATGGTTTGGCTCACTCGAGTGGAACCAGAATGTGATTTTATACCAAATGAAATCTACGAATGTCTAGTTTCCAGTACCACAAACGACACTCAATTCCGACATCGGAGCAATGAATTATAGCCGAAACAAGATGACTGTCTGGTAGTGACGGGAATCATTTTCCAGTTTTCTAAACTTTGGAAATCACTTCATTTAACCAACCAAATCATATTATTTTTCCATGAAACTTTTTACACAATCAGTATAACATGTAAACAACATAAACGAGCCATTAGAACCTCAAAATCTTGCACGAAAGTGGTCGAACAAACCAGGGGCAAAATGGTCACTTTTTCCTATTGCACCTCATTTGAGTTTCCATCAATAACCCAACATTAATCCACTAGTTTAAGCACTAAATAAACATTATTACCATCAAAACACCATAAATCAGTCCATATATCCAAGGTGGGAGTTCATAGAGCCCACACAACCAAATTTTCTATCAAAACAAACTACCCATATGCAAGTAAGAGTTTAAAGGTGCACTAGAACTTCCATAAATTAAGTTTCCGAGGTTTGATCGTTACCGACTTGCTTTGATGTGTACAACAGAAATTTTCGGTCCTCTCCTTGGCCAAGAAAACCGTGAAAAGCTCCCCCTTTTCTTAGCTAGATGTAATCTCCAAGAGTTAAGCTAGGTGCGGTCAAATTTTGAAGTGAAACGGAGGAAGTTTGATGGAGGAATTTGAAGAAGAAAGTTGAAGCTTGGAGCTCTCTTTTCTCCTTGTGTTGTTTGGCTGATGAGAGCAGAAAAAGAAGAGCAATTGCTGATAATAAGCTTCCGTGAGAAGCTTTAAGATTTGGCTAAAGTTTGTTTCAAAAGTCAACTAGGAGTAGTGCGTGTACGCGTGCGTTTTGTGCTCGATTCCTCTCGAGTTTATTTCACTAGTGCACTAAACCTCTAATGCACTTATATCCATATAAATATTATTCACTCTTAATTGTCCCAAAATAATGGTCTAAAGGCCCTCAATTAAATGCGCATTTGAAAACGCGTACTTCCGATTTATACGTGATAAAGTGAAATTTCTAAGAAATTCTTATAACGATAATATTACTGACTAATAATCGAGCACTTAAACATTAAAATACCTATTTTGAGACTAATGTACAAGTTTCCATTTTTTTCCAAACTTTTTGTATTCTCGATTCAATTATTTATTCCAATCGCGTATTCACTATTTTCACTTAACGAGTCATCAGAAATTAAATTTTGAAACGAGTCACTTTAAAAATATAACTAAGCCATAGATCCCTTTAATTAGGTCTAAAAAGGTTAGAAAATAATATTTGGGGCAATTTGCCAAATAAATAATTAAATGAGCTAGAATTTGGAGTTTAAAATAGGTAAATTTTTGTGAGTCTTTACATGAGTCGAGTATTAATTCCTCAATGAACCTTTCTTAATCTACCATTGATCATTCTTAATTCTCTAATATTAATACACTCTCGATTCAAATATAGTCTCGAAAAACGTGCACTTGTTGTTCCGAACTAAACGAGTTTTCGAAAAGTGAATTTTTTCAACAAAACGCTTTAAAAAATATAAAAGAGACGTCGTTCCATATAAATGAATTTTAAATGAGCGAAATAAATAATTTGGAGAAAAATGAGTAAATAAATATTTAAGCAAACTACTAATATTAAGTAATACAAAAAAAAAAAAATTCGGGTCCTCACATCCTCCCCTTCTTAAAAGAATTTCGTCCTCGAAATTCACACTTAGGATAATAGTCATACCCCTTAATAGTCATGCCTTTCAAATTAATCACTAACTTACACCCTCCGATCCATATCTCACAATTTCTATTTACCCAATTAGTAGTCAAACTTTGATTCTATCTTATGAATCTAGGGTTTTGTAAAAAGTGTGTACGGTACTAGGTCACTGAGAACCTTATATAGACAAATAAAAGAAAGAATCATACCTCCAATGACTTTAGTAGAATCGGAAACGTGTTGATAGCCTAATGCATAAACCCTAGCTGGTGCTTTAGATCGACTTCCTCCAACACTAGGCTGCTTAGCGGCTGACTTTTCAGGCCTTTGGGTACTACCTCCTTCTTTTGGTATGGTCGGGGATTTCGATATCTGGTGCTCGGTACTACCACAATACAAGCACTTCCCTGGTTTCCTAAAACAATTATTCTCCGTATGGTTGACCTTGCTACAATAACCACAAACGACTTGGGGAGCCACAGATTGACCACTTGCAAGTGTCCCTCTCGATTGACCTCGTCTATTGCGATCTCCTCTTGATTGAGTCCCTTTTGGCATGTTAGATATCTCTACTCCACCCGTTCCTTTTCCCTTTTTAAAAGGTGAGGCACTCTTATCTGCCTGTCCCGAATGGTTACTAGAAGTGCCCCTCTTCTTAGCATAAAAGTCTCTAACTTGCTGCCTTACACTCTCGACTCTCTGTGCTTTTTCTAAGACTTCAGTGAACGTAGAGATTTGGGCTGCGGCCAAGCCCTCCTGGATTTCTACATTAAGTCCCTGCACGAACAGTCTAATCCTCCTCCGTTTATTGATCACCAATTCAGGAGCGTACTTAGAAAGATTAGTGAACTTTCCCTCATACTCCGCTACACTAAAGATTCCTTGTTTCAACTTGATGAATTCATCCCCCCTTTTCTCTTGGATTAAGGGCGGAAGAAATTTCTCATTAAATTCCCTCGTGAAATTCTCCCAAATCCAAGAGGTTTGAGCTCTCTCCCACTTTCCCCTTATCAAGTCCCACCAAGCACGTGCCACTCCCTCAAATTGGAATGCAGCAAAATTCACTCGACTATCCTCGGTATAGTCTAAGGCAGCGAATATATTGGTCATTCTCTCTAACCAGTTTTCAGCTGCCTCGAGGTTGGGCTCTCCAGTGAACTTAGGCGGGTTGAATTTAAGGAACCTCTCCAAGGCTCTATCTTCTCCTCTATCCTGTCCCCTAGGTTGGTTAAGCAGTCCTGGACCCTGTCTTTCAGCTAAGCGTTCTAGGATATCAGTCATCCTATTGATGGCAGTAGCCATTTGGTTAACCTCTATATTCTCTTGTCTTTGGGTTGGTCCAGTTGCCGATCCTTGTTCACCCCCTTGAGGTTGGATCTGTCTAGTCCCTCGCCCACGGTCTCGACCACTCCTTAGTCCTTCCATTATCTTAAGGGTGCCTAATGCAAGAAATAAAAGCGGTCACGCAA
This sequence comes from Coffea canephora, assembly GCA_036785865.1. NCBI lineage: Eukaryota > Viridiplantae > Streptophyta > Magnoliopsida > Gentianales > Rubiaceae > Coffea > Coffea canephora. The sequence goes on from CM071916.1 coordinate 20,942,345, forward strand.
GGAATTTCTCAAAACAAGAGCCGATCTTGAAAACATCAGAGATAACAATAATTAACATGTATTTACACTTTTAAAATTCATACAATTAGCAAGTTGGGGGGGTATTACAAAAAATACAGCACATAGGTGCCACAAAAGTACTTTTAGTCACATACGACTAAAGTAAAGTCAAGTGTCTCAAAAGTAGGCCACGCAGTCATACAAAATGCAATGGCCTCAGCACTAGCATCAGTCCAACTAATTCTAACTACATCAGTCAAAAGGGGCTAATAAATTTTTTTTTCTCGTTCATTTCCAACTCATATCAAACACTTGGATCCTATTGAGTTACATAGGACCATCCATCAATCTTTCTCTATCACTCTCTCTTACACTCAACTACATTCCACTTCTCTCTAGTCAATAGTGTCCCACACTCAGTTAAAATATTCTCTGCCAGATGTCTCACTTCTTTTATTACTCGAACTGGACGTCCGTTGACCTCTTACACTTGCTCTCACAAAACATTAACCCGTTCTTATTCCCCACAAATGGAGATCTCAAGTCCAATACAAAAATCCTCTGTGCTCTGACCTTTGCCATGAGAACTTATCTCAAAACCACTCATGATTTCTATTCACATCGTAATACACGAGATTATATCCCTTCCTAAGTCACAAGTATTCCCTCAGGAAAAGTATTTAGTACTCAAGTACAAGAATCCAAAACTAAGAGAATTTACAACTCAGGCTGTACGCTCCCAAGTGCAAATTAATATAGTCTAAGATTCCTACCTGACGTACATCTCTATCTACCTCAAGTAGCATGATAAAGGTTTTAGCTTACCACTTTCGTAGTTCACAACTTACGCACAAAAAGAGCACTTAGTCCTTTATACATATTCACATAATTGGGACCATATCACCATTTGGCCCAAGTTCACTCCTCCCAGAGACCACGTGAAACTGCTCTGATTTTTATCCTTATAACTGGTCACTTAACTTTCAAACCAGTCCCACAGTCCGGCATCCTAAAGTTCAAGCCTAGGATACACTACAAAGATCTGAAACTTAAACTTTGATACCAACCGTGACGCCCCCATTTCTCCCAAGGGCGAACCCAAAGGTATCCGCGGGACGCCTGCCCAACTCTCACCAGGACTCAAGACAATTCAAATCTAACTTAACGATACATACCATATACTACAAGTCGAAATAAAGAAAAGTCGATTCCTTAACTAAATATTCAAATCTTACATCATGTTCACAAAAGATACATCAAGTCCCAAAATACAACCATTAAAAGTCGACTACACATTTACAGCCCAAATTCCAATCAAATGTATAATCTAGTCGGCTTTTCCAAAATCTTCCAATCCAACCTGTTAAGGAAAACAAACTAATGGGATGAGCCAATACTTAGTGAGGCCAAGAAACACACATGCAAACACATAATCCAAGTAGCCACAAATTACATAGTAAGTAAAGCTATAATGTTCGAATAATTCACATTTCGAATAGGAAAAATAAACAGAAACAATTCAAGGATACTGTAGCACTTAGGAGCTAAATTCCACATAGTCGAGTTGAAATCTTGATCACATCTCACGTTGATACTCCGTCAACCACATAAATATTAAATCCGTAGATACACCACTTTTCTTCAAATCCCGTCACCGTTACACCCCCTTACCGGGCCCGCTCATCAAATTTTTGATAATACTCGAGTATATCATGGCAATATTGCGCAAGTAATGCCGAGCAAGATCTCTCCAATAGATCATGCTCTACGAATATCTCATGGTTTGCTAAGCTTATCGACCAAGCCCATGCTGGCTTGATACGCAAAATTAGCCAACGAGTTTGGGCGTCCCCCGAATACGAATACGAATACGAATACAAATACGAATATGAATATAAGTCGATGAGCAACGCTGAAATCGATGATTCCAAATAAGAATCACAAATACGGATCACATTGTAGACACCAAATTTTTGGTGTAATTTCATTTACTGTTTATTTTTAGTTTTTTATTTGTCGTGTTAGTTTTATTCGATTTTTAGTTTTTAGTTTGTAGTTTTATTTTTATTTTTAAGTTTTTAGCATAGAATTTCTTGAAGAAGAAAAAAAGAAAAGGAAAAATGAACGAAAAAATGAAAGAAAAATCGAAAAAAAAAGAGAAAGAAAAAAAAGGAAAAGGAAAAATAGTAATTTTGTTTTATTTGGTTTTATTTATCTATTTTAGTCATTTCTACTTAATTTATCTTTTATTTTTGTTTGGTTCATTTAGAAAAAAGAAAAGAGCAAAAAACAATGAAAATGGGAAATGAAAAAAGAATTAGATTTTATACTTTGCTGTTTCTAGTTTGTTTGTTTTATCCAAGGTTAATTAAATTATTTTGTTATTATTATTTTCAATTTTGTTTTAATTAATTTAAAAAAAAAAAAAAAGATACGCGGCATTGTGCTGCGTTTCTCGCAGCTTTGCAGGGAGGACCTCGGGCAGCCCTTAGCTGCAAATATGGAAGAGATGTTCAAGGCTTTAGGGTTGGCTGACCTCCTATAAAAGAAAAAAGAAGGGACAGCCGCAAAAGGAGAGAGAGAGGGAGTTAGGGTCGAGGAGGAAAAAACGAAAGAAAAGAAGGAAAAAGAAGTTGGTGGCGGACGGAGGGGCTGAAAAAAAACACAGAGAGCAAAAACAGAAGAAAAAGAAAAGAAACAGAAAAGGGGCTACGGGCTAAAAACAGAGAAGAGGGGCGGCGGTCTGAGAGCAAGGAAGATAGGAAAAACGTGAAAAAGGAGAGAGGAAAGGATGGCGATTGAGCAAACCAAAGGGAAAAGAGAAGGAAAAGAAAAAACGCAGGGCTTCATCTTGGGGACTAAAAATAGAGGAAACAGAAAAAGGCCGAGAGAGGACTGAGGGGCTCAAAACAGAGAAAGCAAAAAATCAGAACAGGGACGGAGAAGAAACCAGGAACATGATTGACGGCTGAAGGGAGCGGTTGAAGAAAATCTGGAAGTTGAGAGAGGACGGAAAGAAGGAAAACAGAGGAGAAGAAATCTGAAAAAATCAAATAAAAGAAAAACAGAGCAGGAGGTTGTCTACTCAAAAAAACAGTGAGCAAAGGAGAACTGAAGAAAGGAATACCGCCGCTCATAGCCGCCATCACAATGTCAGACTCCGCCACCACCGTCCGTAAGTTGTCACTGTGATAGGCCCTATAAGTCATCCTTTTCTTTTACATTTTCAGTCCCCTTTCAGAGCATTGTCTACCGTAGATTGTGGTGTCAAATTTTCATGATTGGCTGTTCATGAGTTTATGATTGTACATATGTATTGATTGGGATTGAATGTCTTGGTTTGCTTGGTAAAAATTCTGGGCGGGTCATAAATCCAATTGACCAAGAGTCACTGATTGTTTTTCAATGCCTGTTTTTTTTCGACGAAATGCCTGATTGGATTTTCTAATTGAAAGATGACTTGGCTGCATTGTTGCCTGAGAGTTTCCAATTTTGCATTTTAGTCGACACTTTTTCTCACATTTGAGAGTTTCCGATGCATTGTTGCCTTACAATTTTGCTATTCATTTTGTTGCCATCATATGAATTCTATTAAAGTTGGGGGAGGAAATTCTTGTGGGTTTCATTGCTTGATTGAGAATGATTTGGAATTGAAACCAAATTTTCGGTATTGCTGATCGCAAGAAAGCTGAAATGCTGATGACGTTCAGCCCGCTTGGAGAAGACGATTATTGGTTTGAATTCATGATTCCGGTCCTTCAATTTCCCTTTCTTTGTGATTTGACCCCAAGATATTTGTAATGCTTTCGATTAAGTCTTTATTTATTGCATTCTGAATCCCTCAATTTCATCCTTGGAAAAGTTGAACTCATTTCATCCTTTTAGATTTTGATCATCTTTTAATATTTTCAAGTAGTCTTTTGGATAGATGAATTCTCGATTTAGGTCATAATTGTGGGTTAATAATTTTTGTGGATTTGTTTATCTTGTTAAGTGTAGTGAAATAAGTGTTTTTGGATTAAGGGGTTATTTTGTTTGGGCTCAAGGAAGTGGATATAGTTTATTTTGTTGGGTTTCTGACTTGGGTTATAGGATTGGGTCTGTGATTAATTTAATTGGATCATTCTTGGGATCAGAATATTAAATTAGCCCACTTGTTTTGCTTGGATTTCTGTTGGGCTGCGGAGATTCTTAGGCCCAAACAAATAAATATAGAGGCCCAATGGCCTGTTTGACTAAAGATCTGGTAACTAAGTTTGCAGAGCAGTCCCGGTACTCTTCTTTAATTTCACTATGGCCCTACAAACTTTCAATTTCATTCAATTAGGTCCTTACTTTAATTGCAAATAGACCCCTAAACTTTATTTTTCTTTAATTTTGGCCCCAAGATTTTGTCAATCTTTGCAATCAAGTCCTTTCTTCTCTTGACTTCTTAAATGTGGTTTGTTGACATGATTTAATTGATTCAAATTCATGTTTATTTTTTATCCTTTGTGATTATTTGCCAAATAAATTGGTACCTTGACCATTTCTTTTATTTTGAAGGATAAATGAGTGACTTCACCCCGTTAGAGCTCCAACTCAAGGGAGGTATAACTTCTTTTATCTTTTTTGTCCCTCCTATGTGAACCAACGTGCTATGTGAGAAATACATGTCTACTTTGCTTTCCTAGCCTTTCTTTGATTTCTTTTATTTATGTCATTTACTTTTTCTTTTTATTTAAGTTATTCTTTATGGGGTATGTGTACACCTCTTGGCTTGTAATAGTTAGGGATTTAATTATTTTATTCCTTTTCCCCCTTTTAGATTGTAGTAGGGTCTCCCTAATGTAATAGATAGGGCTTGGAGGAGCATTCAATGAAGACCTATCGAAGTCATGTGCCTAGCTAGCAAATGTAATAGTTAGGGCTTTAATTGTCTTATGTGTCTTGCATGCTTAGTTGCTACGTGTTAATTTGCTTTGTTAGGGCCTTGCATCTAGTCGAACATGCTAAATGTTATGTGCTATGTGTTTATGAGTGTTTGGCATGTCTACTCGCTTTCCATAGCCATGAATGAATGTGATGGATGAATGTACGTTTCCGCTAGTCCAACGCTAGTCGGAATTCATAGAATGGGCTAGTCCAACGCTAGACCCTTAGGGATTTCCCCTCATTAGTACATGTTTGCATGTTCATTACATGTCATGCATTTTTTTTTAGTTTTATCATTTTGCATGCCCCTCGAACCCCTTTTCCCTCCATTTTAGGATTTTTGCACTTCATGCTAGTTATAGAGTTCATTTGCTTGAGAGTCCCCTTAAATATGGGATATAGACGAGTGTGGCTTTTTCTAAGCCTTACCACGCTTGTATTCCCTCTATAAAAGGGCAAATTGAGTCACGATTTAGGTCTCTCCGTACCCAATATGCATGAATTCCCTAGGCTCATGCATTTTTAAATCCACTCTACCATTTTATACCCTCATCACACTTTCATTTTTCCTCCCATTTTGTACACGTGCACCTTTATGTTTTCTTCACTTGCACACGAACACTTTTATCATCACTTGCACACATGCACTTCATATTATCATTTCACATACCGTACCTTGCCCACTCACGTGCACATTTTTATTACTTCTTCAAACTCATGTCCTCACATTGCATACATGCATTCCATTCATTTGCATCCCACTCGCATTATTCGTGACTTCTTCAAAGGATCGTTATTGGGCTTCACAATTAATGTGATTGGCATCACTCAACCTTTGAAGAGAAATTTCCCCCAATACCCCTAGGTCTAGGGTTTGCATTCATGTAGTGCATCCAAATGTAATAAATTCTTTGGTTAAAACAAGAAAATCTTTGATTAAATCATGCAACTAGCCTTGGCTAGGTCAAAGGGGTGCCTTGGATTTTATCCTTGCCTTCCCCTTTGTCAAATGTGACTCCCGAACCTTTTTCTTTGATTTACGTGGACTAGGAGTCGTTTAAAAGGGGTTTCTTACTACTTTTTCCTATTTTTCTTTAAAAATTCATTTTTTGGTGACTTGGTACACCTTAACTCATTACCAAGTGGCGACTCCAATTTTTATTTCAAAAACCCTTTTTAAACTATAATTTTGGGTCAAATCGTCGCATTCTCAACCCCCCATTTAGACCCATTTTTTCTTTTAAAATCACAATTCATTTTCCAATCACAAAAAATACATTTTTTTAAAACCATTTATTTATTTATCAAAAAATGGGGCGCGACACACATATACGAATCAAAACAAATACGAATCACATCCACATTACCATGTACAAGTCGGATATGAATTCACATAGCAAAATTCGAATATAATTTCATTTGAAAGAGCACGAGTGCGGTAAAGTACACCCTCGTCTCAAAATTTCAAATTTTCATAACGGATAAGAAAAAGATAACCACTTAACATCAAGTTCATGCACTTGACACTCACCAATCGAAACAAGGAAGTAAGTGCGTAAACAAGCCTTTAGGTGGTCCCTTCGAGATCCTCTTGAAGGTCTCCTTGAGCACCTAAGCAAATAGTAATTGTCTATTACACACTATCGCTTAAAACCCCTAATTATCGAGGAAGATTGCTAGTTTTGTCAAACTTGGTAAAAATCCATTGCGTAAAGGACATTAATTTGAAAAATTCACAACTAATTCCTCCTATTGAGACGATAAATAAATTGAGGCCAAAACTTGATTTTAGAAGGCTCATAGACTAATGCATCGCAATAAAATTTTGAAACTACCAGTGGATAGCTTGATGTTTTTCCATTCAATCCATTGGACCATTTCATTCATCAATTTCATTCAGTCTATTTTATCAATTTACCCTTTTTAGGGTCATCCGGTCGATTTTTGCATAAATCATCAATTCATTTGACCAATTTACCCTTTTTAGGGTCATTTGACCAATTTACCCTTTTTAGGGTCATCCGGTCGATTTTGAATAAATCGTCAATTCATTTAACCAATTTACCCTTTTTAGGGTCATTCGGCCAATTTTTGAATAAATCACTAATTCAATTTCATTCATTTGACCAACTTACCCTTTTAGGGCGATCTGGTCAATTTTGAATAAATTCTCGATTTCATTCAATTCATTTGATCAAGTTCCTTTTTAGGATGATCCGATCCATTTTTGAATAAAATGTTCAATTTCATTCGATCAAGTTCCTTTTTAGGGATGATTCGGTCAATTTTGAGTAAGTTTTTAAATTTTACTCAATTCATTTGACCTGTTTCCCTTTTTAGGGTAATGCGGTCGATTTTAAATAAATTTCATTCAACCCGTTTGACCAATTAGAGTTTCAATGTCGAATTTCAAATTGGGAAATCTAGTCGATTTTTTTGAAAAAACCATCCATTGCATCCAGCCATTTGATCAGTTGGAGTTTTGACCCGTGCTTCACTAAGAAAAGTTGTCAAAACAAATTCCAATTTCCTCGATAGGAAGTTCGTCAAACCCATGCATTTGTGATCAATTCATTCGGACATTGTCTTTATTTTGACAAATGTCTTTCGTCTCTCCAATTGACCAAATTTTTTAAAATTATTTTTCACTCAATTAGTTGATCGGATCCGTCAGGTATGGTATAGTGCCTACCTTAGAGGATTGCATTTTCATGCTAGGCCTACGCTTGGCATAAAAGGGTTCCCCCATAGGACATGCATACCGATTTTGCAGTTTTGCCTACTAACTCGGGGTATTTTTCTTTTGTTTTCCCCCTCCCCTGCATTCATAAAAATGTTTCAATAAGGCGAAAATATTTTTCTATATCTGATGACACTTCTGATCTAATAAGGTGTCAAAATTGCAAGAATTATTTGATTCTTGGGCAGATCCTACAATGAAAACATAAATGATCTATCTGGAAGCTCTACGCTAAAGCCTTTGAGAGATGTTGTAATTGTTTTTCAAAGGAAAATTCTGTTTATTTGATTTGTTAATATATTTTGTTCCAAAAGAAAAGGAGATGAAAAGTGTATATGTGGAGATCTTTTACAAATTTCTCTTTTCTCATTTGTATCATAATGGAATGAGGAATTTTTGTTTCAAACTTTTTCAGCAATAAAATTTTTGGACAATTATTGTTTTGTGTATATTTATGTACATTTCATTCTTTATTTTTACTCATTGGAGATTTCATGATGAATTTTGAAAAATAAAACTAAATTGAGATTTTTTCAACCTCCAGCCTGAAAATTCACAAGTATATGCTTCCTAAAATCCTTACACTCGATTGGCAATCCGAGCCATACAATAAGAGTGCTCAGGAAAAGAGGTGAATGGTCACTCAAAAGGCCCAATGAGATACCTTCACTTAACCCCAAAATAAAATCAGTCGCATTGATTGATAAATTGCAAATTGGGGCCATCCTTGCTTGAAAAATGCCTATTGGTTTAACCAGATTCAATTCACATCTAAGTGAAAGCAAAAATGTGCATTATTCTTGTTTGTTTTGAAAATTTGGAATGATACTTTGAGCATTCGTTTCTCTACCTATACACATTTTATCATTTGCTCTCCCATTTGAGCCTTTGAAAGAATAATTTCGCTTCAAATAAGAGCCTTAATGGTCACTACCCTACATTGGGAAGATTTTCAAAAAGGGAATGGATTCTCAATGAGCAATTCGTTTACTTGGTTGTCATGAGGTGTAAGAATGATACTTTGGCCGTCGTTTCTACAACCTAAACACTGATCATCCCTTGCATCCTCATTTGAGCTAAAAATTGGTGGTTCTTTTCAAGTGCACATATGATCGCACCCCACATTGGGGAAGGAGATTGGGGAATTTTGAAAAAGGGAAAAGAAAAGGGAAAAGCAAAAATGCTAGAATAAGAAGGGAACCGCAAATTGGGGAAATTTGATTCCACTTGGGTTCCAATTTTCGAAAAAAAAAAAAGGAAGGGTTTTGTCCGACGAACCACTTATGGAGAGTCTTCCTCAGTCAATTAATTCAGATACATGCCAGAAATTTCTTATTAATGAAAGTTTCCTTTCAGAGTTATTGTAAGGAACAGAATAAAAGTCAGACCCTGTTCTTTTCCAATCAAACATTCTATCCCTAGTTCTCCCCTTTGAGCCTTCAGAATAAAATACTTCGTTTGGCAACCCCTGAGAATCGCAAACCCCACACTGGGGGCAAGTTTGAGTTGAAAAGGAAAGTTTCAAGAAATGAAAAGTGAAAAGCCACAAAATCAAAAGCAAAAGAAGAAAAGAGAACCTCAGTTCAAAAATAAACTGGGGCAAATTTTGTGAAAGTTCAAAAGAATGGCAAAAGGCCGAAAAAGTCAAAAAAAATGAAAGAAAAATGAAAGAGAAAAAGCCTCAATTGAGCATAAATTGGGGCAAAATTCTGATTTAACCCTAAAATAGGGTTGGTGCAACAATGCGATCTCAGATTACTTAAACCACTCTTGAAATCTGCCTTCAAGCCTTAACTTTTCTAAACACCCCACCAGACCCCATTACAAAAGCCGAAAGTCCTGACTTCTGTTCTTTGCAATAGCCCTGTCAAGAAAATTTCTGATGCGTGAAAATTTTAGCTGTATTTCTGAATTGCTTGAGTATGTGGTTGACGCTACTCACCATGTGAAAACCCATCAGCTCGAGGGGAAAGAAAAGAAGCGAAAGAAAAGCAAGAAAAGAAAATGCAGAAAAATTCGACACTGAAGTCCCTGGGGAATGATGAGAAAATCCAAACAAAGTCTGAAATCTTTTGAGTTCAGAATAGGGGCAATTTTGGGAAAAGAGCGATCTTCAGTGCAATGTCCTTGAAAATCTTATTTCTTTAACTATCGTTTTCCAAGCTACATTACAAGTTAACAAAGTCCATCGTTGACTTATTCCTTCATGACCATCCAAAGTGAGGATCATGCTCATAAGAAATTCATCAAATCATTTGTGATCATAAGGGTATAACCCGTTTCCACATGTTTAGCTATCACTTCTGTCCATACGTTGCATGCCTAGAAAGCTTGTATGTTGACTAAGTTTTCTTGAAAAATAAGGGTGACAAACTCTTTGCTTTCACTAAAATGTGACATTGAAGGGATTACATACAATTTTGGGCACAAGAATAAGACAAATCTTGACCTCCCATTTTCCTTTAGCCATTTCCCAAATAAAGTCACTTGATTGGTTCTGAAAGATGAGCCAACCAGAAGGGGTGACCCGTTACCCTAAACACCAATGCTAAAAGTGAGGAAGAAATCTTCTTGAATTTGGTGTTACTTCGAGGAATTCAGCATGAAATTTCTGCATGAGTTCAAACTTGACGTTTAAAGTTTCTTCACATTGTTGTATATGTGCATTCTTTTCTAAATTTTAGAAAGTGCGGTTTTTCTTTGTTCAAATAAATGGGAAATCATCTGAACGAATTTTTGCAATCAAGGGAGCCCACACTGGGGCAAAATTTTATTTGTAAGATTTCATGAAATAAGTCCATACTGGGGCAAATTTTTTTGTAATACATTTGAGGTTTTTGTCCAAAAATCAAATAATAACATTTTTCGGATCAATCCCGCTGCTCTTTTCCTGGAATTTAAGTGCATGTCATACTTTGATGAACCCCTTGTACAGGTATTCATGGTTCAAAATGACGAAAAGCATCCAGTGAGGCGGAAGGCCAATACTGCAAAGAGAAGCAAGAAGAAGGAGGGAAAAATGGACTCGACACTGGGGCAAATTATTTTGAAAAAGATTCTCTCGAAAAATCAGAAAAATTCAAAAAAAATTCAAAAGTCAAAAATCAAGTTCAAATTCTTGTTTCTTGAAAAATCAAATTTAATTGCTTGTTTCTTGACAAATCAAATTCAATTTCTTGTTCACAATATCCCGTTGGGCCTGGACTTCATGCCGCCAACTTCACAACATCCCGTTGGGCCTGGACTTCGTGCCGCCAACTTCCCATTGGGCAGGTTTGGGTTTAATCCCACTGACCAATTCATCACACTGAGGCAAATTATTTCGACAAGTCGCTCTCAGTCAGGAAAAAATAAAAAAAAATCAAAAAATCAAAAAATCAAAAAAATCAAAGTCAAAAATCAAATCAAGTTCATCACGGCAGGCTCGGGTTTGATCCCACTGTCTGATTGTCAAAGCATTTCATTTTCATTGCTACTGGAGCTGAGGTTTGTCCCGCCAGTGAGTTTTTTCATTTTCATAGCCACAGGAGCTGAGGTTTGTCCCGCCAGTGAGCATTTCATTTTCACAGCCACTGGAGCGTGAGGTTAGTCCGGCCAGTGAGCCTTTCATTTTCATCGCCGCTAGCCGTTGGGTTTGTCCCACTAGTGTGCCTTTTAATTGCATTTGCCACCAGCCGTTGGGTTTGTCCCACTGGTGAGCCTTTCATTTTCATCGCCGCTAGCCGTTGGGTTTGTCCCACTAGCCTTTTAATTGCATTTGCCACTAGCCGTTGGGTTTGTCCCACTAGTGTGCCTTTCATTTGCATTCTGCCACTAGCCGTTGGGTTTGTCCCACTAGTGTGCCTTTTAATTGCATTTGCCGCCAGCCGTTGGGTTTGTCCCACTGGTGAGCCTTTCATTTTCATCGCCGCTAGCCGTTGGGTTTGTCCCACTAGTGTGCCTTTTAATTGCATTTGCCACTAGCCGTTGGGTTTGTCCCACTAGTATGCCTTTCATTTGCATTCTGCCACTAGCCGTTGGGTTTGTCCCACTAGTGAGCCTTTCATTTTCATCGCCACTAGCCGTTGGGTTTGTCCCACTAGTGAGCCTTTCATTTTCATTGCCACTAGCCGTTGGGTTTGTCCCACTAGTGTGCCTTTCATTTTCATTACCACTGAACACGGGCCAATCCCATTTAAATTTCTGTCTGGGTCTATCCCATTTTAATTTTCTGTCCGGGTCTATCCCGTGGGTCTATCCCATTTACATTTCTGTCTGGGTCTATCCCATTTAAATTTCTGTTTGGGTCTATCCCATTTGCATTTTCTGACCGGGTCTATCCCGTGGGTCTATCACATTTAAATTTCCGTCCGGGTCTATCCCGTGGGTCTATCCCATTTATATTTCATGTTCGGGTCAGTCCCGTTTTAAATTCCTGTTCGGGTCAGTCCCGTTTTAAATTCCTGTTCGGGCCAGTCCCGTTTTAAATTTCCCATCTAGATCAATCCCATTTTAAAGTTTTCATTTCAAAAAAAAAATATTTTGTTAAAGAGGTCAGTCCCCGTTTTAGAAGCGTCCGTCGTCTGGATCATTCGCAGCCGAATAACACAGGTAAGTATTTGGTGTCTACTTCTTTGTCTCAAGTTTTTTCAAAACTCAGACAAAGAGGGGCAAACTGTAGACACCAAATTTTTGGTGCAATTTCATTTACTGTTTATTTTTAGTTTTTTATTTGTCGTGTTAGTTTTATTCGATTTTTAGTTTTTAGTTTATAGTTTTATTTTTATTTTTAAGTTTTTAGCATAGAATTTCTTGAAGAAGAAAAAAAGAAAAGGAAAAATGAATGAAAAAATGAAAGAAAAATCGAAAAAAAAAGAGAAAGAAAAAAAAGGAAAAGAAAAAATAGCAATTTTGTTTTATTTGATTTTATTTATCTATTTTAGTCATTTCTACTTAATTTATCTTTTATTTTTGTTTGGTTCATTTAGAAAAAAGAAAAGAGCAAAAAACGATGAAAATGGAAAATGAAAAAAGAATTGGATTTTATACTTTGCTGTGTTCTAGTTTGTTTGTTTTATCCAAGGTTAATTAAATTATTTTGTTATTATTATTTTCAATTTTGTTTTAATTAATTTAAAAAAAAAAAAAGATACGCGGCATTGTGCTGCGTTTCTCGCAGCTTTGCAGGGAGGACCTCGGGCAGCCCTTAACTGCAAATATGGAAGAGATGTTCAAGGCTTTAGGGTTGGCTGACCTCCTATAAAAGAAAAAAGAAGGGACAGCCGCAAAAGGAAAGAGAGAGGGAGTTAGGGTCGAGGAGGAAAAAACGAAACAAAAGAAGGAAAAAGAAGTTGGCGGCGGACGGAGGGGCTGAAAAAAAACACAGAGAGCAAAAACAGAAGAAAAAGAAAAGAAACAAAAAAGGGGCTACGGGCTAAAAACAGAGAAGAGGGGCGGCGGTCTGAGAGCAGGGAAGATAGGAAAAATGTGAGAACCCGGAAAACCCTAATTATTTTTCCTAGGGTTTATTTCCCCTTAATTGCATGTTTTCTGCATTTTCGGGCTTAGGAATATTTTCCTGGTAGATTTTATGAGCAATTATAGTTTTAAGATAATTTTTCTAGCATTGGTGAGTTTTTAGAAAATTAAGAATATATATTGAATGTGGGACCCACTGGTGCGAAAAGTTCGGAGAAATTCGGCCAATAAGGTTAAGTTTCGGATACTGTATAAAATTTATCGGGTGTTAAGAGATATGTAGAGTGTGTGAAGTGATTGATGTGAGAGAGAAAAGAATGATAAGGATGCATTTAATAGAGTGACACATGTCACCTTCCTATTGGTTGAACTTTTAAGAAACACTATTCATTGTCTTGACTTTTGACCAAGGGATTAAATATCCAAAATTCACCAAAAAATCACCATTCTTCTCTCCTTGTTGGCCGGCCACCTTGAGCAAGAAAGGAAGGAGCTTTCTTCAATTTTCAAGCTTCTACTTGGTGCAAATCAACCAAAAACATTTGCTTCTATCCATTTCACTCCATAAAATTCTTCCTTCTAGTGATAGCAAGTTGTTTGGTGAACTTTGTTTGAAGGACTAAGGTGCTCCACATCTTCCTCTCTCTTGGTTCTTGGTAAGTGAAGCTTGAAACACCCTACTACACCTAATGATGTTTATTTTGTCCTTAATGGTGGCATGAGTGTTGAAATATATGATTTGTTTCTTGATTTGAGGTGATATGGTGAAATTTTCCATTTTATGATGATTTTTCTGGTTTAATTGGATTATGATGGTGTGGTTGTTGGTGATGATTGGCAATGGGCTAAAATGACTCTAGTGGTTGTGAAATGTGGATAAATGCAACCAATTTTGGATTTGGTTGGAAATTTGAAAAGTTAGGGTTCTTAAATCCCCAATTCTGTCCGGTTCTAGATCACCGGGTTAGAGGCCGAATTAGACTTTGCTCAAAACATGAAAGTTGTAGGTATTGATGTGATTGAGATGCCTGTAAAATTTCAGGTCATTTGGATTAATGTGGAATGAGTTATGACGAAATTACTGTAGCTGTTATGCTTTGGACAGAATGCGAAAACTGTGATAGTAATTGGCTATTTTGACTGGAATTGGTATGGATTTTGAAGTTGGTGTCTTCTGATGAAATATAGCTGAGTGTCTTAGCTAACATATGCCTTTGGAATTTCGGCATTTGGACTTGTATGGACTGAGATAGACCGATTACAGTTTTCTGTGTTTTGCAAACCCGTTTTAGGAATTCTGGGTTAGTATTTGGCATATTTGACCTAGTTGTGTTAAGAACTGGATTGAGTGGTCTTTTACATTGTTGTAGCCCTGCTCCATAGCTTCGAAACGGTGGGTCTTACACCCCCATCCGATAACCGTAGAGAATTTAACGCCATTACCGCATAATGAGTGTAAAACAGTTTTCTATTTGGGGCCAAGATTAAGGCCATTTGCTAATTTCTGGTTTGCTATTATGCTCATTTATGCATATGAAACCCTTTTGGGGTTGTGTTTAGCATTGCTTTATGGCTCGGTATCGAGTCTCATTGTATGTGTTACATGTTCTAGGGCTTGAAGGTAGCGCACGACGACTTGGCGATCGTGGTACATGAAATACCACTTTCTCACTTGGTGAGTATACCACTCACTAAATTGTTACTATGTGGCTTTGTTAAATGTTATGTGATGCCTTGATGGCTTACCTGAATATTGAAATTGATTAAGGTGAGGGTGTACTTGACCGCCCTCACCTCTTTTGATATTGTCACTGAATGGCTACCGTTTTATTGCATTACTGAACTTGATATATTGGTTGGTAAATCCCATTTCATGGATACTGAATTGATGTCGTTTGGACGATGTCCAACGGCCTTACTGCATTACTGAGCTCAACCCCATTTGGTAGTCAATTGGATCGTGCCGGCGAGGGCTTGGTCGTGAAGATTGAATTGCCACGGGGACTGTACTGAGGGACCTTGTAGTAATGAGACTCTTGGTTCCGGTATACTCGAGTATTACCAAAAGCTACTGAATTGGAGTGCGGGCCCGGTTGGGGTATGATAGGTGGAAGGAATGGAAGTAAAGTGAGGTCTACGGTTTGATACTTTTGACATTGACGGAGGGTCAATGAGGTCGGATCAAGATTGCAAGCGTGGAAATGGGCTTTTGAGAGCCGACCGTATCCTTTTACCGTGTTGTTTTACTGCTTAAATTGTTTTACTGCTTATTTGTGCACTTTAAATGAAAGTTTATTCTTATATGACTTTGATTGCTTATTGGGTGGTATACCACTGGGCTTTAGCTCATTCCGTGCTATTTGTTTTCCTTACAGGGTGATAATTACATTTGAGAATGGATTGGTTAGTCAATTGCCGAATTGAGCATGTAAATGTCTTTTGTATTGCTCTTGAAGTGAAACCCTAATGTATAACGGGTTCATTTCCTTTTGATAGGCAAATCGAATGTGTACTTCCTTAGTGAATGATTTTGATAGACCGTTTTGGCTTGTAAATGTTGAATTGATGTATATATATATATGTTTGGTAAATGTTTGGATGGATTTCGGATCAATGCGATTTTCAAACGAAAAGGGAAAAATTTGGCGAGGATGAACAGTGTCGAATCCGGCCAGGAATCCGGCCAGAAACTGGCCGGATTGAAGGCCGGATTGCCTGAGAAAAATTGGAAATCCGGCCAGTTGCATTCGGCCTGGAATCCGGCCAGACAATCCGGCCGGAATCTTGGCCGGATTGCCGGCCGGATTGCGAGGGAGTTTTGAAAATTTTTATTTTGCTCTCGGCCTTGTATGCGGCCGAGAATCCGGTCGGAAATCCGGCCAGATTCTGGCCGGATTCTGACGTGGCCTGCACTATTCATTTCGGCTTCGATTTTCGTTTTTTTAATTTTGTGATTTTGGTTTGTTTGTGCGCAAAGGTATGTTCCGGAACGTTATAGATTGACGTAAACTGTACCGTTAGTCCTGGCGAGAGCTGGGCAGGCAGTCCGCTAACCCCTTTGGTTCGCCTTAGGGGAAGGTGGGGCTGTCACAGGTGGTATCAGAGCCTAGGTTTGAACTAGCCTGGGTGTGATAGAAGTGCTGGACTTGAGGATGCTTTTGTTTATACCTATTAAGGTTATTCATGTTATTTCTTCCTTTGCTATAGGATGGATGCGAGTGGAGATCCGAGTGACCGTCCGGCGGGAGATCGTCCTCGTAGCACGTTGCCGCCAATTAAGTATCAACTTAGGCAGAAGGGGGCCGTGGTGCGTTGGAGCCCGGCTAGCCACGTTCGACAGTGTGAGTGCCGTAGCAATTATGCCTACCCAAATACACTAGTTTTGTCGGTGGCAAAGGAACGCGAGGAGTTTGCTAAGGAAAATACTAAGCTTGAAGCTGCGGTTGCTACATTGGAGGCTGAGGTGGCTCAGGCGAAGGCGACCAATGACAAGCAAGCCGCACGTATCATGGAGCTAGAGTATGACGTGAATGAGGCGGAGGACCGAGTTAATGACCTATGTGATCAGCTGAGGGATGGTCGCGAGCGTGAGGTTAAGCGAGCTCGCAAAGTGAGGGGTCGTGCTGAGGCGATTCTTAACTTATGCGACGATGGACTCGAGGAGTCTAGCGACGAGGCCTCGTATGCTGGGGCCGAGGCTGGGGAGGAGTCTACCCCATCGCCTGGGTCTCAGACCCCGGCGACTGATTAGGCCTTGATCTTAGAGGCTTCTTTTGGATAGGTGGTGGTTTTGGTATGTACATAGGGATAGGGATAGAGCCTTAGCTAACCGTTTTGGATGTAGAGTTAGCTACGTGTAAATCTCTTTTGATAGGCCTATCCTCAGGTGGATCTTTTGTGTACGTACGTGCTTTGGCCGTACTTGACTGACTGATTGTAAATCTGTGTTTGGCTTGTATATATGTGTGCTTGTGATCTTGTTTGAAATGCATCAATAGGTGTTTTTGTGCAAAGTTAAGTATTGCTTATATGTTTTACTGCTGCTTTGGTATAGTACTTTTGCCTAGATCAAGTATACCTTATGGAAGGAACACGAAGTGGTCGGGGACGCGGGCGCGGTAGGCAACCCACACCGGTTAGGGAAACGGGGGAAGCCTCTACTGGACCAAATCCTGAACCCCAGATAGACCCCAACGTTCAAATAGCTGCTGCTATGCAGCAAATGACCAACCTACTCGCACAGGTAGTGCAACAACAGGGCCAAAACCCAAACCCTAACCCCGGAAACCCTGGTAACCACGTTGAGAGCGAGGATAGAGCTCTCGAACGTTTTCAAAAGTTTTCCCCGCCAAAGTTTATTGGGGGACCCGACCCTGATGTGGCTGAGAAATGGCTTGAGAAAATGGTGGATATATTCGCGGCCCTACACTACCCGGACGAACGGCAGGTCACTTTTGCCGTGTTTCAACCGGAGGGGGCTGCCCGTTCCTGGTGGAACGTAATTAGGCAGAAATGGGAGCGGGAACAGACACAGAGGACTTGGGTGAACTTCATCCGAGAATTTAATGCTAAGTTTTTCCCTCCTCTAGTCCAGGAGAGGAAGGAGGACGAGTTCATCCGGCTCCGGCAAGGGGCTCAGACTGTGGCGGAGTACGAGAGTCAGTTTACCCGCCTGTCCAAATTCGCGCCTGAATTAATCATGACCGAGCAACGACGCGTGAGGTGCTTTATTCAGGGCTTGAACGTTGAGATCCAGAAAGACCTCGCGGCAGCTCAAATCACTACTTTTCGGGAGGCATTGGAAAAAGCCCAACGAGTGGAAAGTGCACGGCTACAGGTCCGAAACTTCCAGGCCAAGAAGCGTGGCTTTCCTGGGAGTACTTCTGGACAGGGTGAGAAGAGCACTCCCTCTAAGTTTGGACGGGGCATGGGTGGTGGTCGACAGTCCGGATCAGGCAGAGGGACTCCGTTCAGGGGTGGTCAAGCTGGGCAAGGACCGAGGGGAAACGTTCAGAGTGGCTCGGCTTCTGCACCTCGCGGTCCCTGTGGGCATTGTGGGAAGACAAACCACACCGAGGATAATTGCTGGAGGAAACTGGGTAAATGCCTGCGGTGTGGAAGTGCGGACCATCAACTGGCTACATGTCCGGTCCTGAAACAAGACGGAAAGGGGAGCCAACTACCGTCGAGGACCAATACTGGATCGGCCAAGGGAGACGGATCCAAACCAAAAGTTCCGGCTAGGGTATATTCCTTAGAGCCCCACCAGATCCCAGAGTCTTCCGAGGTCGTAGAAGGTACGATCCCTATCTTCCACCGCTTTGCCAAAGTTTTAATTGATCCTGGTGCCACTCATTCGTTTGTTAACCCTGATTTCATGTGTGGCATCGATATAAAACCTGCTAGTTTACCATATGACTTAGAGGTTAGTACACCTACGGGGAATCAACGTTTGGTGACTAGTATGGTTTATAAGGATTGTGATGTATGGGTAGGTGAGCGGAGGTTTCTAGGAGACCTGATTAGCTTGTCCATTAAGGGGTACGACGTGATTTTGGGTATGGACTGGTTAGCCAAATATAACGCCCAACTGGACTGTAAAACGAAAATAGTTGAATTTCGCATTCCTGGCGAGGCAACCTTAAGGTTAGATATAAGGGGTAGGTTAGCCTCATCTGCTCTCATTTCGGGCATTCGAGCTAGGAAACTGATAAGTAGGGGGGCGCAAGGATATTTGGCCTTTCTAATTAATACCCCTACGGATAAGTTAAAAGTGGAAGACGTGGCCGTAGTGAGGGAATTTTCGGATGTGTTTCCTGATGAGTTAGTGGCTTTACCTCCGGAAAGAGAGATAGAATTTCGAATAGATCTTTTACTTGGAACCGCACCTATCTCAAAAACCCCTTACCGAATGGCGCCTGCAGAACTTAAGGAGCTTAAGTTGCAATTGCAAGACCTTTTGGAGCTGGGATTCATTCACGAGAGTGAGTCTCCTTGGGGAGCTCCGGTCCTATTTGTGAAGAAAATGGATGGAACGTTGAGGATGTGTATTGACTATAGGGGGCTGAACAACGTGACCATCAAGAATAAGTATCCACTGCCCCACATCGATGAGTTGTTTGACCAGCTGCAGGGAGCAGTGGTCTTCTCGAAGTTGGACCTCCGACAGGGATACTATCAGTTATTGATAAAGAAGGAGGACATTCCGAAAACTGCTTTCAACTCGAGATACGGGCATTACGAGTTCGCCGTTATGCCCTTTGGACTGACCAATGCTCCCGCCGCCTTCATTGTGACGACCCCACTTCTCCCAAGGGCGGACCCAAGGGTATCGGCGGGCCGCCTGCCTAGCTCGCGCCAGGACTCAAATCTTAAAGTTCGAAAGAGCACTAAATACAATATATACAATCCCAAAAGTTATATTTACATCTTCAAAAGTCTCGAGTCAAACCACTCTAATACTCTATAACCACAACCAGCAAAAGATAGACCCTAAGAAGGGTTCTTATACAAACCACCAAAACAAAAACAAACATGCTAGATGTCTCACTATTACAAACAACCTAACTATACTAGCGGCAGAGTCCCAAAGTTCCCCGCGTCGTCCCCTGCTAAGGAAAACAAAGGAAACGGGGTAAGCTAGAAGCTTAGTAAGTAAACAGGGGGTAAAAGCATAAATTCACGTAGCAACAATTACACATTTAGAGTAAAGCAAAAGCAGAAAAGAACAACATCATATAATAAGGATACGGGTGGCTCCAAAGCCAATTCATGTGTCATGTATGATCTCCTGCCGACACTCCGTCGACCACACTCAATGGTCCGTAGAACTTCACTTGTACACCCACCGACACCTTATCACCCTCACTGGCCAGTCACCTCACAAACTTGCCCGGGCGAACGAAATTGAACTTGCTGCGCAAGCTCGGTTCACAAACTTGGTCACCTTCTCGGTGAACCGGATTCACAAAATTGGTTCATAACATGAACCTACAAACTTGGTGATCTCAGACTAAGTTGGACTGACTTCGACCAAGCCCTAACCGGCTCGAATAGTCCATCTAGGTCATGAGATCGGGCCCCAAACTCACAAACTTCACAAAATTTATTCAAAAGTCACCCCGAGCCACAAGCTCAAGGGGTTTAGTTCCAAAATGATTCATATACATATGTCATGTACAAATAGGTGCGAAAATTAGGGTTTAGGTCGAGTGCGATAAAGTACACCCTCGCCTAGGTACCCTTTTCATACATATCGAAACACATAACAACTAACACGTAAGCGCGGCCTGAATACTTACTCAAAATACCAAAAGTAGTACAAAGGCGGAATTCACTTTGTGTGTTGGCTAGTAGTGGGCCCCACCGGCTCCGCCTAGCTCACCACTGTCTGAAATCGAAGATTATGTTACAATATATCACAAACGGCAACTAACGTACTTAAAACAAGCAAAACGGCAAAATTGGCACGCGCAAGTGCGGAAACGACAAAAATGGCACACGCGCGCGCGCGGAACGGCAAACGGGACGGCCAAATCTGCCATCTCAAACCGTTTTGGTCAAAAGTTAGGCTAGGAGTGTCGGATCAAGGTACATGAGGTACCGTTGCGAAGCTAAGAGGAAGGGCTACAACTTCCCTTTAGACATCTCAACCCAGATCTCAATAGATATAGGTCAAAAATGCACGAAATTGTGCCAGCTGTTTCATTGCGAGTTACCAAACAGGCCCTGTTTACAAGGCCGTAACTCATGGCTCAGGAATCGAAATCAAGAAATTCCAAAGGTGTTAGAAAGCTGGGACATAAGGCTAAAACTTTCATGTTTTGGCCAAGACCTGAATCCATTCAGAACAGAACGAAAATCGAGTGACAAAACACCCGTCAGAACTGTCCAAATACCGGGCAGTTCTGACAATCGATATTGTTTTGATCAAAACCGGAGCTACGGAACTCAGATTTCAACGTACTTTATACCGTTTCGAAGCTGAGACCAAGATCTAAATTTCTTATGAAGGAGTCGACACCCAAAACGTACTGTATCAAAACCGAAAGATCACGGGCAGAAGCTAAACTAAAAGACGTACCAAATCTGATGTTCAAAACAGGCTTGAGCATTTCATCTATAACTCATGATACACTAATCCGTTTAACCTGAGATTTTACAGGCATACACAGGACTCAAGGGGCTACAATGTTGAAGAAGGCTACTCAATCTAGTTTCGAATGAAACCAGGTCGAAAGTGCAATATACTATACCAGAATCGCAAAAACAGATTCACAAAACGTATTCTAGTGCAAACATCATAATTCAGCCTACACAAGTCCAAATCCAGAAATTCCAAAGGCATACGGTAGCTAATACATCAAGATACATTTCATTAGAAGACCATAACAACTAATTCCGAAGCAATACCAGCCAAAACAACCAATTACAAGTGCAGTTTTCACATTCTGATCAACCCAGAACAGCAACAGTAAAATCGACATATCTCACTCTAAACTACTCCAAATGACCTGAAATTTTACAGGCACCTCAAACACATCAATACCTACAACTTTCATGTTTTAAGCAAAGGCCAATTCGGCCTCTAAATAGGAGATACAAAACCGGACAGAAAAGGGGGTGGTGAAACCCTAAGTTGCTGAAATTTCCTCCAAATCCAAAATTACTTGCAATTATCACTCATTTGCACCTACTAGAGTTGTTAAACATCATTTCCATTCATCACACAAGGTCACACCATCAAGTTCATATTAAAACAGAAATAATCCCAATAAATTGAAAACTTCCTCAATTCATCTAAAAACAAGAAATAAACCACAAATTCATCACTTTAACTTCCACTAGGCACCATTTAAGCTTCATTAAGTGAAAGAGAAAGTTCATGCACCACTCACCTAGTTAAACAAGAGAGGGAGAGTTGCTTGACACCTTAGCTTCTCCAAACACTTCACCAAATAGCTCACTAGCACCTAATAGAGAGGTTTTATGGAGAGTTTTCGAATTTAATCGGTTGAAATCGAAGATTGAGCAAGATTGAAGCTATGAAAGTGAAGAGGTTTTTCTTCTTTCTCCTTGGAGAGTGGCCGACTATTAGGAGCTGAAATGAAGATGATTTTGATAAGTTTTTGGTTTATTTGGTCAATTAGTAAAAAGGTGAATAGTAGTCAAAATTGTAAGGTTTAATCATATGGTGACACTTGTCACCCTATTTAATACATACATATCCTTTTGTCTCTCTCCACTCTCATCCATATAACAACCTTTAATTATCTCATAACACCTGGTAAATTAAACTCAGTATCCGAAACTTAACCTAAGCGGCCGAATTTTTCCGAACTTTTCGCACTAGTGGGTCCCACGTCCGATATATATTCTTAATTTCTCAAAAACCAACTAATACTAGAAAAATCATCTAAAAACTCTATTTACTCAATAACAATTATCTGGGGAATTTTTCTAATACAGAAAAATGTAGAAAAGACGGGTTTCCAAGCTTAACCGGAAATTAGGGTTTTTGTTCACTTCGGGTTTCTAACCTTCTTAAACTTAATTAATCTATACAAAATGGATTAAATCCTATACTTACCCACACTAAAACACACATTAACATAACTAACTTTAATCACCACTCAAACTTGTTCGAATACAAAACTAGGGTTTAAATCTTACTCCCTACTTAGGGTTTTCGAAATACTCACAAAACCAAACGTTACCGCCTAACTAATGAATATATCAACGTAGAACGGACTGGGGCCTCACAATCTCCCCCACTTAGGACAATTTCGTCCTCGAAATTAATTCTTTGGTCGAAGCGTACCTTCGAAACCTGTCGAAGGATTAATCATCTCAGGTTGACCCATCGCATAGACCCTGGCTGGCCCTTTGGCTCGATTTTCCCCTGCATTTGATGGCTTAGCGGTAGTCCCTTCAGTCGGTTGCTTGGGTTTCTCCTTTTGTGACTTCGGGCACTGGGCGATCAGATGTTCTGTACTACCACACTTATAGCATCTTCGGATCGAACTGTTCTTCCAGCAGTTTTCGTCAGTGTGATTGGCCCCACAGAATCCACAGATTGGCTTAATGCCCGCACTAGGCCCTCCACGCTGGGCACTCCTCTGGGGCTCTTGCCCTACTCGACCTCTTCCAAAATTACCCTGGTTTAGGGTTCCTGCGGGTCGAGGACCATCTATTCCGCGACCTCTTTTAAAAGGTGGCTCACTTCCCGAACTTTGTCCGGTGGCAACGTCGGAGCTAGGTTGCTTTCTTTTTTTATCGTGAAAAGCTTTTACCTGTCCCCTAGCTGTTTCAATTCTCTGTGCCTTTTCCAGAGCTTGACTAAAAGTGTCCAACTGAGCAGCTGCAAGTGCCTCCTGGATCTCCACATTCAAACCTTGAACGAAGCGGCGGATTCGTTTTCGCTCCGTTAGCACCAACTCCGGGGCAAAACGAGAGAGCTTCGTAAACTGGGTCTCGTACTCCGCTACACTCAATGTCCCTTGACGCAGGCGGATAAAATCATCTTCCCGTTTCTCTTGTACAATGGGAGGTAAATATTTTTCGTTAAATTCTCGTGTGAAATTGATCCAGGTCCAAGGGGTCTGTTCCCGCTCCCATTTAGCTCTGATCACGTTCCACCAGGCTCGGGCGGCTCCTTCAAACTGGAACGCAGCAAAAGATATCTGCCGCTCTTCCGAATACCTAAGCGCGGCAAATATATCGAGCATACGGTCCATCCAGGTTTCGGCTAGATCTGGATTAGGTCCTCCTAGGAACTTAGGAGGTGCAAACTTTTGGAACCGTTCTAAGGCACGGTCCTCGCCCTCATGATTATGTCCCGGATTATGTCCAGGGTTTCCAGCAGCATTCCCGTGGCCCTGACCCTGTTGGTCAATCATACGTTCCATCAAGTCAGCCATTCGCTGGATGGCTGTAGCTACTTGGTCTGGCTCTTGTTCATGTTCCATTTCAGGGCCTCGTCCTCGCCCTCTACCTCCACCTCGAGTACCGGAGGCCATTTAGTGTACAAGTCTATAATTCGGAACAATACGTATGCTTATTATCCAGATTATGAGCAAAAGAAGAGACACAAAACTTATACACAAAAGGCACACAAAAGGCAAGTTCAAAATTCTATTCAAATATATACACGTATTTACAAAGTCACACCAAAAGATTTACACATTACCGACCTCCAGTCGGTACAAAACCCAATATACACGAGCACTCCAGCTCCAAAATCTAGTTAGTCGGCCAAGTAACAAAAGGAATTAGCCGAATTAGTTCTAACAAAAGTCATACACTAGCTAAGCAAAAGTACAAAAGCGACCCTAATCGCCTCCCCTAGGGCCCAGGTTCCCAACGGAACCTAACGTGTCCACCTCGTCCATCCTCTCCAGACCGGTGGCTCGTGGCGGGGCCTCTGCGGCCAAATCTAGTAAGAGCTCGCAGTCAACAGACATCCTCCGAGCCCTGTCCCTCAGCTGCCTCTTCATAGCGAAGAGGTGCTGGTGTGTGTCCTGAAGCTGACGGTGCAAAGCATCCGTCCTCTCTCTCTCCTCTCGGAGACCCCGCTCCAAGTATCCCACACGCCTCGCCTGCTCACGGCCAACCGCTCTAGCCTCGTCTAGCTGTGCCCTCAGAGTCTCGACCGTCCTGTCGAGGTAATAACGCTCGTCATCTAATGCTATGACCACCTCGTCGGGATAGCCATACGTAGACCAACACGCGCAGGGTCGGCGCGACACCTGGCCGAATGGGGAGTACAAAGTGTAAGGCTCTCCCAGCCTCTGCCTATAACGGATCGCCCGCTTACGCAGCGCTCGATCCTCTGGGTCCCTCCTACTCGGAGGTCTCGGTCCCACACCACTGGGTCCCGCATCACTCGAACCGCCCGGATACATACCTACAAAACATTAAGTCGTCAGTCAACCGGCATTTCAGCTTAAAAGATATCATTCAACTTAAAAGAATCAGATATGCCTAGTGCCTATCACGTAGGTCCCACAATTGCCCAAGTCCTCTAACCTAGGCGCTCTGATACCAACTGTGACGACCCCACTTCTCCCAAGGGCGGACCCAAGGGTATCGGCGGGCCGCCTGCCTAGCTCGCGCCAGGACTCAAATCTTAAAGTTCGAAAGAGCACTAAATACAATATATACAATCCCAAAAGTTATATTTACATCTTCAAAAGTCTCGAGTCAAACCACTCTAATACTCTATAACCACAACCAGCAAAAGATAGACCCTAAGAAGGGTTCTTATACAAACCACCAAAACAAAAACAAACATGCTAGATGTCTCACTATTACAAACAACCTAACTATACTAGCGGCAGAGTCCCAAAGTTCCCCGCGTCGTCCCCTGCTAAGGAAAACAAAGGAAACGGGGTAAGCTAGAAGCTTAGTAAGTAAACAGGGGGTAAAAGCATAAATTCACGTAGCAACAATTACACATTTAGAGTAAAGCAAAAGCAGAAAAGAACAACATCATATAATAAGGATACGGGTGGCTCCAAAGCCAATTCATGTGTCATGTATGATCTCCTGCCGACACTCCGTCGACCACACTCAATGGTCCGTAGAACTTCACTTGTACACCCACCGACACCTTATCACCCTCACTGGCCAGTCACCTCACAAACTTGCCCGGGCGAACGAAATTGAACTTGCTGCGCAAGCTCGGTTCACAAACTTGGTCACCTTCTCGGTGAACCGGATTCACAAAATTGGTTCATAACATGAACCTACAAACTTGGTGATCTCAGACTAAGTTGGACTGACTTCGACCAAGCCCTAACCGGCTCGAATAGTCCATCTAGGTCATGAGATCGGGCCCCAAACTCACAAACTTCACAAAATTTATTCAAAAGTCACCCCGAGCCACAAGCTCAAGGGGTTTAGTTCCAAAATGATTCATATACATATGTCATGTACAAATAGGTGCGAAAATTAGGGTTTAGGTCGAGTGCGATAAAGTACACCCTCGCCTAGGTACCCTTTTCATACATATCGAAACACATAACAACTAACACGTAAGCGCGGCCTGAATACTTACTCAAAATACCAAAAGTAGTACAAAGGCGGAATTCACTTTGTGTGTTGGCTAGTAGTGGGCCCCACCGGCTCCGCCTAGCTCACCACTGTCTGAAATCGAAGATTATGTTACAATATATCACAAACGGCAACTAACGTACTTAAAACAAGCAAAACGGCAAAATTGGCACGCGCAAGTGCGGAAACGACAAAAATGGCACACGCGCGCGCGCGGAACGGCAAACGGGACGGCCAAATCTGCCATCTCAAACCGTTTTGGTCAAAAGTTAGGCTAGGAGTGTCGGATCAAGGTACATGAGGTACCGTTGCGAAGCTAAGAGGAAGGGCTACAACTTCCCTTTAGACATCTCAACCCAGATCTCAATAGATATAGGTCAAAAATGCACGAAATTGTGCCAGCTGTTTCATTGCGAGTTACCAAACAGGCCCTGTTTACAAGGCCGTAACTCATGGCTCAGGAATCGAAATCAAGAAATTCCAAAGGTGTTAGAAAGCTGGGACATAAGGCTAAAACTTTCATGTTTTGGCCAAGACCTGAATCCATTCAGAACAGAACGAAAATCGAGTGACAAAACACCCGTCAGAACTGTCCAAATACCGGGCAGTTCTGACAATCGATATTGTTTTGATCAAAACCGGAGCTACGGAACTCAGATTTCAACGTACTTTATACCGTTTCGAAGCTGAGACCAAGATCTAAATTTCTTATGAAGGAGTCGACACCCAAAACGTACTGTATAAAAACCGAAAGATCACGGGCAGAAGCTAAACTAAAAGACGTACCAAATCTGATGTTCAAAACAGGCTTGAGCATTTCATCTATAACTCATGATACACTAATCCGTTTAACCTGAGATTTTACAGGCATACACAGGACTCAAGGGGTTACAATGTTGAAGAAGGCTACTCAATCTAGTTTCGAATGAAACCAGGTCGAAAGTGCAATATACTATACCAGAATCACAAAAACAGATTCACAAAACGTATTCTAGTGCAAACATCATAATTCAGCCTACACAAGTCCAAATCCAGAAATTCCAAAGGCATACGGTAGCTAATACATCAAGCTACATTTCATTAGAAGACCATAACAACTAATTCCGAAGCAATACCAGCCAAAACAACCAATTACAAGTGCAGTTTTCACATTCTGATCAACCCAGAACAGCAACAGTAAAATCGACATATCTCACTCTAAACTACTCCAAATGACCTGAAATTTTACAGGCACCTCAAACACATCAATACCTACAACTTTCATGTTTTAAGCAAAGGCCAATTCGGCCTCTAAATAGGAGATACAAAACCGGACAGAAAAGGGGGTGGTGAAACCCTAAGTTGCTGAAATTTCCTCCAAATCCAAAATTACTTGCAATTATCACTCATTTGCACCTACTAGAGTTGTTAAACATCATTTCCATTCATCACACAAGGTCACACCATCAAGTTCATATTAAAACAGAAATAATCCCAATAAATTGAAAACTTCCTCAATTCATCTAAAAACAAGAAATAAACCACAAATTCATCACTTTAACTTCCACTAGGCACCATTTAAGCTTCATTAAGTGAAAGAGAAAGTTCATGCACCACTCACCTAGTTAAACAAGAGAGGGAGAGTTGCTTGACACCTTAGCTTCTCCAAACACTTCACCAAATAGCTCACTAGCACCTAATAGAGAGGTTTTATGGAGAGTTTTCGAATTTAATCGGTTGAAATCGAAGATTGAGCAAGATTGAAGCTATGAAAGTGAAGAGGTTTTTCTTCTTTCTCCTTGGAGAGTGGCCGACTATTAGGAGCTGAAATGAAGATGATTTTGATAAGTTTTTGGTTTATTTGGTCAATTAGTAAAAAGGTGAATAGTAGTCAAAATTGTAAGGTTTAATCATATGGTGACACTTGTCACCCTATTTAATACATACATATCCTTTTGTCTCTCTCCACTCTCATCCATATAACAACCTTTAATTATCTCATAACACCTGGTAAATTAAACTCAGTATCCGAAACTTAACCTAAGCGGCCGAATTTTTCCGAACTTTTCGCACTAGTGGGTCCCACGTCCGATATATATTCTTAATTTCTCAAAAACCAACTAATACTAGAAAAATCATCTAAAAACTCTATTTACTCAATAACAATTATCTGGGGAATTTTTCTAATACAGAAAAATGTAGAAAAGACGGGTTTCCAAGCTTAACCGGAAATTAGGGTTTTTGTTCACTTCGGGTTTCTAACCTTCTTAAACTTAATTAATCTATACAAAATGGATTAAATCCTATACTTACCCACACTAAAACACACATTAACATAACTAACTTTAATCACCACTCAAACTTGTTCGAATACAAAACTAGGGTTTAAATCTTACTCCCTACTTAGGGTTTTCGAAATACTCACAAAACCAAACGTTACCGCCTAACTAATGAATATATCAACGTAGAACGGACTGGGGCCTCACATTCATGGACTTAATGCATAGGGTTTTTAAACCCCACCTGGACCGATTTGTCGTGGTGTTTATTGACGACATTTTGGTCTACTCTAAGTCACGCGAGGAGCATGACGAGCATTTGAAAGTGGTGTTGCAGACGTTGAGGGAGCATCAGCTGTACGCCAAGTTTAGCAAATGCGAGTTCTGGTTGGAGAAAGTGGCATTTCTAGGGCACGTGATCTCTCATGAAGGTATTTCGGTGGACCCGGCGAAGGTTGAGGCCGTGACAAATTGGAAGAGGCCAGAAACCCCCACGGAAATTCGTAGCTTTCTAGGGCTAGCTGGGTACTACCGAAGGTTCATTAAGGATTTTTCCAAACTGGTAGGACCTCTAACTGACTTGACAAAAAAACATGGCCAGTTTATCTGGAACAGCCGATGCGAAACGAATTTTCAGGAATTAAAGAAAAGATTGACCATGGCTCCGGTACTGGTCTTGCCAAATGGAGTGGACGGGTTTGCAGTATATGCGGACGCGTCGCGAGAGGGATTGGGATGTGTTTTGATGCAGAACCGGAATGTGATTGCTTTTGCCTCTAGGAAATTGAAGCTTCACGAGCAGAACTACCCGACTCACGACCTAGAATTAGCCGCAGTTGTGTTTGCACTGAAAAAGTGGAGGCATTACCTATATGGGGTGACCTTCGAAGTGTTTTCGGATCACAAGAGTCTTAAGTACCTCTTCTCCCAGAAGGAACTGAATATGAGACAACGGCGATGGATGGAATTCCTGGAAGATTACGACTGTACGATCAATTACCATCCGGGAAAGGCAAATGTGGTAGCAGATGCCTTGAGTCGTAAAGTGCAAGTGGCAGGGCTAATGATTAAGGAGTGGGATTTGTTAGAATCCGTGTGTGAGTGGAAACCCTGTCTTGGGAGTCATAAGGTAATATTTAGCCATGTAAGGGTGACCTCCACTCTACTAGAACGTATTAAAGAGGCGCAAAAAGAAGATGTGACGGTTCAGAAGTGGAGAGAGAAAGTAGAAAAGGGAGAAACTACGGACTTCAATTTGAGTCCTGAGGGTATTTTGAAGTACCGAAACCGAATAGTGGTACCAAAGGACGAGTCATTGAAAGCAGAAATTCTGGAGGAAGCTCATAGGTCTAAGTACACAATCCATCCGGGTAGCAGCAAAATGTATCAAGACCTGAAAGGGACCTATTGGTGGGATAATATGAAGAGGGAAATAGCTCAATACGTGCAGAAATGTCTTATTTGCCAGCAAGTGAAGGCAGAGCATCAAAAACCATCGGGTCTGTTACAACCCTTGGAGATACCCGAGTGGAAGTGGGAAAACATCACAATGGACTTCGTTTCCGGTTTACCGAGGACGCAAAGAGGACACGATGCTGTTTGGGTGATCGTTGATCGATTAACCAAGTCGGCCAATTTCTTGCCGGTGAACATGAAGTACTCAATGGACAAATTGACCCGATTGTACATGGATGAAATTGTAAGGCTACATGGAGTGCCTGTGAGCATCGTTTCCGATCGGGATCCACGGTTTGTATCACGATTTTGGCAGAAATTCCAAGAAACCCTGGGGACGAAACTCAACTTGAGCACAACCTATCACCCTCAGACGGATGGCCAGTCAGAATGGACAATTCAAACTCTTGAAGACATGCTACGAACGTGCATTCTGGACTTTGGAGGCAGTTGGGGTCAGCACATGACCTTAGTAGAGTTTGCGTACAATAATAGCTTCCATTCGTCAATTCAAATGGCTCCGTACGAAGCTCTCTACGGACGCAAGTGCCGGTCGCCGATTTACTGGGATGAGGTAGGTGAAAAGAAAGCACTGGACCCGGCAACCATTCCCTGGATGGAAGAGGCTCAGGAAAAGGTCAAGTTAATTCGGCAACGACTTCAAACAGCTCAAAGTCGACAAAAGAGCTACGCGGATAATCGAAGAAAAGATTTGGAATTTGAAGTTGGAGACCATGTATTTCTCAAAATCACACCTTTACGAAGTCTTACAGCGGGGAAAGGAAAGAAGCTTCAACCACGGTACGTCGGACCCTACAAGATCCTTCAGAGGGTTGGAGCGGTCGCGTATCGATTGGAACTGCCGTCCAGTCTATCTCGAATCCACGATGTATTCCACGTCTCGATGCTAAAGAAATACCATCCTGATCCATCCCATGTATTACAACCGGAGGAGATCGAAGTGGATGAATCGCTGGCCTATGAAGAGAAACCAGTCGAAATACTCGATCGAAAAGTCAAAGAACTCAGAAATAAGCGGATTCCACTAGTGAAAGTACTATGGAGAAACCACGGAGTAGAGGAAGCTACCTGGGAGATGGAGGAGGAGATGCGAAAGAAATACCCAAACCTTTTCGGGAATTAAGGTGAGAAATTTCGAGGACGAAATTCTTTGAAGGGGGGGAGAGTGTGAGAACCCGGAAAACCCTAATTATTTTTTCTAGGGTTTATTTCCCCTTAATTGCATGTTTTCTGCATTTTCGGGCTTAGGAATATTTTCCTGGTAGATTTTATGAGCAATTATAGTTTTAAGATAATTTTTCTAGCATTGGTGAGTTTTTAGAAAATTAAGAATATATATTGAATGTGGGACCCACTGGTGCGAAAAGTTCGGAGAAATTCGGCCAATAAGGTTAAGTTTCGGATACTGTATAAAATTTATTGGGTGTTAAGAGATATGTAGAGTGTGTGAAGTGATTGATGTGAGAGAGAAAAGAATGATAAGGATGCATTTAATAGAGTGACACATGTCACCTTCCTATTGGTTGAACTTTTAAGAAACACTATTCATTGTCTTGACTTTTGACCAAGGGATTAAATATCCAAAATTCACCAAAAAATCACCATTCTTCTCTCCTTGTTGGCCGGCCACCTTGAGCAAGAAAGGAAGGAGCTTTCTTCAATTTTCAAGCTTCTACCTGGTGCAAATCAACCAAAAACATTTGCTTCTATCCATTTCACTCCATAAAATTCTTCCTTCTAGTGATAGCAAGTTGTTTGGTGAACTTTGTTTGAAGGACTAAGGTGCTCCACATCTTCCTCTCTCTTGGTTCTTGGTAAGTGAAGCTTGAAACACCCTACTACACCTAATGATGTTTATTTTGTCCTTAATGGTGGCATGAGTGTTGAAATATATGATTTGTTTCTTGATTTGAGGTGATATGGTGAAATTTTCCATTTTATGATGATTTTTCTGGTTTAATTGGATTATGATGGTGTGGTTGTTGGTGATGATTGGCAATGGGCTAAAATGACTCTAGTGGTTGTGAAATGTGGATAAATGCAACCAATTTTGGATTTGGTTGGAAATTTGAAAAGTTAGGGTTCTTAAATCCCCAATTCTGTCCGGTTCTAGATCACTGGGTTAGAGGCCGAATTAGACTTTTCTCAAAACATGAAAGTTGTAGGTATTGATGTGATTGAGATGCCTGTAAAATTTCAGGTCATTTGGATTAATGTGGAATGAGTTATGACGAAATTACTGTAGCTGTTCTGCTTTGGACAGAATGCGAAAACTGCGATAGTAATTGGCTATTTTGACTGGAATTGGTATGGATTTTGAAGTTGGTGTCTTCTAATGAAATGTAGCCGAGTGTCTTAGCTAACATATTCCTTTGGAATTTCGGCATTTGGACTTGTATGGACTGAGATAGACCGATTACAGTTTTCTGTGTTTTGCAAACCCGTTTTAGGAATTCGGGGTTAGTATTTGGCATATTTGACCTAGTTGTGTTAAGAACTGGATTGAGTGGTCTTTTACATTGTTGTAGCCCTGCTCCATAGCTTCGAAACGGTGGGTCTTACACCCCTATCCGATAACCGTAGAGAATTTAACGCCATTACCGCATAATGAGTGTAAAACAGTTTTCTATTTGGGGCCAAGATTAAGGCCATTTGCTAATTTCTGGTTTGCTATTATGCTCATTTATGCATATGAAACCCTTTTGCGGTTGTGTTTAGCATTGCTTTATGGCTCGGTATCGAGTCTCATTGTATGTGTTACATGTTCTAGGGCTTGAAGGTAGCGCACGACGACTTGGTGATCGTGGTACATGAAATACCACTTTCTCACTTGGTGAGTATACCACTCACTAAATTGTTACTATGTGGCTTTGTTAAATGTTATGTGATGCCTTGATGGCTTACCTGAATATTGAAATTGATTAAGGTGAGGGTGTACTTGACCGCTCTCACCTCTTTTGATATTGTCACTGAATGGCTACCGTTTTATTGCATTACTGAACTTGATATATTGGTTGGTAAATCCCATTTCATGGATACTGAATTGATGTCGTTTGGACGATGTCCAACGGCCTTACTGCATTACTGAGCTCAACCCCGTTTGGTAGTCAATTGGATCGAGCCGGCGAGAGCTTGGTCGTGAAGATTGAATTGCCACGGGGACTGTACTGAGGGACCTTGTAGTAATGAGACTCTTGGTTCCGGTATACTCGAGTATTACCAAAAGCTATTGAATTGGAGTGCGGGCCCGGTTGGGGTATGATAGGTGGAAGGAATGGAAGTAAAGTGAGGTCTACGATTTGATACTTTTGACATTGACGGAGGGTCAATGAGGTCGGATCAAGATTGCAAGCGTGGAAATGGGCTCTTGAGAGCCGACCGTATCCTTTTTCCGTGTTGTTTTTCTGCTTAAATTGTTTTACTGCTTATTTCTGCACTTTAAATGAAAGTTTATTCTTATATGACTTTGATTGCTTATTGGGTGGTATACCACTGGACTTTAGCTCATTCCGTGTTATTTGTTTTCCTTACAGGGTGATAATTACATTTGAGAATGGATTGGTTAGTCAATTGCCGAATTGAGCATGTAAATGTCTTTTGTATTGCTCTTGAAGTGAAACCCTAATGTATAACGGGTTCATTTCCTTTTGATAGGCAAATCGAATGTGTACTTCCTTAGTGAATGATTTTGATAGACCGTTTTGGCTTGTAAATGTTGAATTGATGTATATATATATGTTTGGTAAATGTTTGGATGGATTTCGGATCAATGCGATTTTCAAACGAAAAGGGAAAAATTTGGCGAGGATGAACAGTGTCGAATCCGGCCAGGAATCTGGTCGGATTGAAGGCCGGATTGCCTGAGAAAAATTGGAAATCCGGCCAGTTGCATTCGGCCTGGAATCCGGCCAGACAATCCGGCCGGAATCTTGGCCGGATTGCCGGCCGGATTGCGAGGGAGTTTTGAAAATTTTTATTTTGCTCTCGGCCTTGTATCCGGCCGAGAATCCGGCCAGATTCTGGCCGGATTCTCACGTGGCCTGCACTATTCATTTCGGCTTCGATTTTCATTTTTTTAATTTTGTGATTTTGGTTTGTTTGCGCGCAAAGATATGTTCCGGAACGTTATAGATTGACGTAAACTGTACCGTTAGTCCTGGCGAGAGCTGGGCAGGCAGTCCGCTAACCCCTTTGGTTCGCCTTAGGGGAAGGTGGGGCTGTCACAAAAAACGTGAAAAAGGAGAGAGGAAAGGATGGCGATTGAGCAAACCAAAGGGAAAAGAGAAGGAAAAGAAAAAACGCAGGGCTTCATCTTGGGGACTAAAAACAGAGGAAACAGAAAAAGGCCGAGAGAGGACTGAGGGGCTCAAAACAGAGAAAGCAAAAAATCAGAACAGGGACGGAGAAGAAACCAGGAACATGATTGACGGCTGAAGGGAGCGGTTGAAGAAAATCTGGAAGTTGAGAGAGGACGGAAAGAAGGAAAACAGAGGGGAAGAAATCTGAAAAAATCAAATAAAAGAAAAACAGAGCAGGAGGTTGTCTACTCAAAAAAACAGCGAGCAAAGGAGAACTGAAGAAAGGAATACCGCCGCTCATAGCCGCCATCACAACGTTAGACTCCGCCACCACCGTCCGTAAGTTGTCACTGTGATAGGCCCTGTAAGTCATCCTTTTCTTTTACATTTTCAGTCCCCTTTCAGAGCATTGTCTACCGTAGATTGTGGTGTCAAATTTTCATGATTGGCTGTTCATGAGTTTATGATTGTACATATGTATTGATTGGGATTGAATGTCTTGGTTTGCTTGGTAAAAATTCTGGGCGGGTCATAAATCCAATTGAGCAAGAGTCACTGATTGTTTTTCAATGCCTGCTTTTTGTTCGACGAAATGCCTGATTGGATTTTCTAATTGAAAGATGATTTGTCTGCATTGTTGCCTGAGAGTTTCCAATTTTGCATTTTAGTCGACACTTTTTCTCACATTTGAGAGTTTCCGATGCATTGTTGCCTTACAATTTTGCTATTCATTTTGTTGCCATCATATGAATTCTATTAAAGTTGGGGGAGGAAATTCTTGTGGGTTTCATTGCTTGATTGAGAATGATTTGGAATTGAAACCAAATTTTCGGTATTGCTGATCGCAAGAAAGCTGAAATGCTGATGACGTTCAGCCCGCTTGGAGAAGACGATTATTGGTTTAAATTCATGATTCCGGTCCTTCAATTTCCCTTTCTTTGTGATTTGACCCCAAGATATTTGTAATGCTTTCGATTAAGTCTTTATTTATTGCATTCTGAATCCCTCAATTTCATCCTTGGAAAAGTTGAACTCATTTCATCCTTTTAGATTTTGATCATCTTTTAATATTTTCAAGTAGTCTTTTGGATAGATGAATTCTCGATTTAGGTCATAATTGTGGGTTAATAATTTTTGTGGATTTGTTTATCTTGTTAAGTGTAGTGAAATAAGTGTTTTTGGATTAAGGGGTTATTTTGTTTGGGCTCAAGGAAGTGGATTTAGTTTATTTTGTTGGGTTTCTGACTTGGGTTATAGGATTGGGTCTGTGATTAATTTAATTGGATCATTCTTGGGATCAGAATATTAAATTAGCCCACTTGTTTTGCTTGGATTTCTGTTGGGCTGCGGAGATTCTTAGGCCCAAACAAATAAATATAGAGGCCCAATGGCCTGTTTGACTAAAGATCTGGTAACTAAGTTTGCAGAGCAGTCCCGGTACTCTTCTTTAATTTCACTATGGCCCTACAAACTTTCAATTTCATTCAATTAGGTCCTTACTTTAATTGCAAATAGACCCCTAAACTTTATTTTTCTTTAATTTTGGCCCCAAGATTTTGTCAATCTTTGCAATCAAGTCCTTTCTTCTCTTGACTTCTTAAATGTGGTTTGTTGACATGATTTAATTGATTCAAATTCATGTTTATTTTTTATCCTTTGTGATTATTTGCCAAATAAATTGGTACCTTGACCATTTCTTTTATTTTGGAGGATAAATGAGTGACTTCACCCCGTTAGAGCTCCAACTCAAGGGAGGTATAACTTCTTTTATCTTTTTTGTCCCTCCTATGTGAACCAACGTGCTACGGGAGAAATACATGTCTACTTTGCTTTCCTAGCCTTTCTTTGATTTCTTTTATTTATGTCATTTACTTTTTCTTTTTATTTAAGTTATTCTTTATGGGGTATGTGTACACCTCTTGACTTGTAATAGTTAGGGATTTAATTATTTTATTCCTTTCTCCCTTTTAGATTGTAGTAGGGTCTCCCTAATGTAATAGATAGGGCTTGGAGGAGCATTCAATGAAGACCTATCGAAGTCATGTGCCTAGCTAGCAAATGTAATAGTTAGGGCTTTAATTGTCTTATGTGTCTTGCATGCTTAGTTGCTACGTGTTAATTTGCTTTGTTAGGGCCTTGCATCTAGTCGAGCATGCTCAATGTTATGTGCTATGTGTTTATGAGTGTTTGGCATGTCTACTCGCTTTGCATAGCCATGAATGAATGTGATGGATGAATGTACGTTTCCGCTAGTCCAACGCTAGTCGGAATTCATAGAATGGGCTAGTCCAACGCTAGACCCTTAGGGATTTCCCCTCATTAGTACATGTTTGCATGTTCATTACATGTCATGCATTTTTTTTTAGTTTTATCATTTTGCATGCCCCTCGAACCCCTTTTCCCTCCATTTTAGGATTTTTGCATTTCATGCTAGTTATAGAGTTCATTTGCTTGAGAGTCCCCTTAAATATGGGATATAGACGAGTGTGGCTTTTTCTAAGCCTTAGCACGCTTGTATTCCCTCTATAAAAGGGCAAATTGAGTCACGATTTAGGTCTCTCCGTACCCAATATGCATGAATTCCCTAGGCTCATGCATTTTAAATCCACTCTACCATTTTATACCCTCATCACACTTTCATTTTTCCTCCCATTTTGTACACGTGCACCTTTATGTTTTCTTCACTTGCACACGAACACTTTTATCATCACTTGCACACATGCACTTCATATTATCATTTCACATACCGTACCTTGCCCACTCACGTGCACATTTTTATTACTTCTTCAAACTCATGTCCTCACATTGCATACATGCATTCCATTCATTTGCATCCCACTCGCATTATTCGTGACTTCTTCAAAGGATCGTTATTGGGCTTCATAATTAATGTGATTGGCATCACTCAACCTTTGAAGAGAAATTTCCCCCAATACCCCTAGGTCTAGGGTTTGCATTCATGTAGTGCATCCAAATGTAATAAATTCTTTGGTTAAAACAAGAAAATCTTTGATTAAATCATGCAACTAGCCTTGGCTAGGTCAAAGAGGTGCCTTGGATTTTATCCTTGCCTTCCCCTTTGTCAAATGTGACTCCCGAACCTTTTTCTTTGATTTACGTGGATTAGGAGTCGTTTAAAAGGGGTTTCTTACTACTTTTTCCTATTTTTTCTTTAAAAATTCATTTTTTGGTGACTTGGTACACCTTAACTCATTACCAAGTGGCGACTCCAATTTTTATTTCAAAAACCCTTTTTAAACTATAATTTTGGGTCAAATCGTCGCATTCTCAACCCCCAATTTAGACCCATTTTTTCTTTTAAAATCACAATTCATTTTCCAATCACAAAAAATACATTTTTTTAAAATCATTTATTTATTTATCAAAAAATAGGGCGCGACACACATATACGAATCAAAACAAATACGAATCACATCCACATTACCATGTACAAGTCGGATATGAATTCACATAGCAAAATTCGAATATAATTTCATTTGAAAGAGCACGAGTGCGGTAAAGTACACCCTCGTCTCAAAATTTCAAATTTTCATAACGGATAAGAAAAAGATAACCACTTTACATCAAGTTCATGCACTTGACACTCACCAATCGAAACAAGGAAGTAAGTGCGTAAACAAGCCTTTAGGTGGTCCCTTCGAGATCCTCTTGAAGGTCTCCTTGAGCACCTAAGCAAATAGTAATTGTCTATTACACACTATCGCTTAAAACCCCTAATTATCGAGGAAGATTGCACACTTGTACAATCTAAGAAAATTTCATGAAAATAAGCCTTAATTACTCGTAAATCGAGGCTCAAAAATGGGGTTTTAAAACACAAGTAAAATCTGATTTTCATCTTTGAAATCAAGTGTAAAACGGTTTAGCAATATCGAAGGAAAATATAGAGTTCGCAATCCTCAATTTCCTTTAAGTTCGGAAATTTCAGATTTCTCACCCATATTTTGAAAAATCGTATCTCATTCTCTACAAGTCCAAAATTGGAAAACTTGATGCCATTGGTGTGACGCCCCGAAAATTAGGGTTTTTATTTGATGGATCTTTTGTTGGACGAGTGGAGTAAAACAGGTTTTCAGCTCGGTTAAGAAACGAAAAATTTTGAAATGTGAAGGGGGGACCGAATCCGGCCGGAAATCCGGCCAGTTTCTGGCCGGATAGCTGGCCAGATTGCCCAGCCGTTTTGAAAAAAAATTGAGGAGCTCTCTGCCTTGAATCCGGCCAAGAATCCGGCCGGAAATCCGACCAGATTCCGGCCGGATTCTGACGTGGCACAGCCGGTCAGCAGCTTTGACCGGCTGTTTCCTTCATTAAATATCATGTTTTGCTGTCTTTTGTCTTCATTTTCTGCTGTTGCTCAACCGAGGCCTTGAGAAAGAGAAAAACTCTTCCATTTTCTAGTTTTGATTTCTTCTTAAATCTTGTGATTTCACCGGTGGTTTTGGACAATAATTCACACATGGGCTTGCTATGGTGGCTTAGAGCTTTTGATGGATTGTTTTTGGAGGGGAGGCTCTATGTTGATGGTTTTCTTGAATTTGAGGTAAGTGGCATAAACAAGTTTCCTTTTGGTCTAATATTGGTTAATTAATTATTTGTGGTGGTTAAAGGTGTTATATTGTGAAGTATTTCATGGGTTGAAGGAATTGATGGTGAATTGTTGATTTATTGGGTATTTTCCTGATTTTATATGAAAGTTATGATTAGGATTGGATTGATGGATTGAAATGGTGTTAATTGAAGCTTTTATGCGTTAATTGTGATCAATTGCAGAAAATTTTCACTTGTGATGTGATTTCCAAATTCTAGGGTTTAAGTTGGGGATTTTCTTATGATTGGTTTATATGGCTTTAATTGAAGGGGTATTGTGGCTCTAATTGAGTATATTTGCTGGTCTATAATTGTATGTAAAATTGGGATTGAATGGAGGTATGTTTGGTATTGAATGGTAGGTTGGAAATGTGTAAAATTAAGGGGTAATGCTGTCCCATTTTTGGAGAGTATATGATTGATTTGAAGTTGTGTGATCTTGATTATGGAAATTCTTGTAAATTGGATGTTGGGTTGTTAAGAGTCCATAATGGTGACATTTCTAAGCTTTGTTTAAGTTCATTCATCCTTGTTTTGGCATGTACCTGACTAGTATAGGCTAGTCTCATGTTAAGTAAGGATTTCTAGCCCTTAATTGTGGTTAGTGATGGTTATTTGCAAAGATTGGCTTGGGAGTGTAATTTCAGCTTTTGTTGTATTATTTCTGCCCTGTTTTCGTACTGTACATTTGACCATGTTAAGGACTGATTCGGCTCTTGCTCAAAACATGAAACTTGTAGATATATGAGTTAGCTAGTTACCTGCAAAATTTCAGAGTGATTGGAGTACTGTAGCTTGTGAATTGACTGAAATACCCTTGACTGTTCATAGACCCTATTTTGCGGACAGTTTTCTGCCCTCTCCGAGATTTTGATATTTGATCCTGAAAATGTGTGATTTGGCCTTGGAAATCTTCATAACAAATGTTGACATATGTTTTAGCTTTGTAACGCCATAAGATTTGTTTCGATCGGATGGGTGTAGCTTTAAAATGCCAAAAGGCAATAGAAACTTGTTAATGTTAGAATTTTCCTTTGCTTGACTTGATATTTGGTTTTAGGATTCCAACTGGATCGAGATAATGAGGTTTGCCGAATAAGCTTCGTGAGCCGTGCTTGGTGAGTGTATCATTAAATGGTTCAATGTACTTGTTATATGACTTGAATAGGTCGAGAGTGTACTTTACCGCTCTTGACCACTTGCTTGCACTATTGTTACTGTTGGACTGTGAAATTTCATGAATATGTGATTTGATATCTGTTAGGGCAATGCCCTATTATTACTGTGAAAACTGAGCTCATTCCCTTGGACCGTTATTCAAGTCGAGCCGGCAAGGGCTTGGGCGATTCGTTAACGAGTCTTCGGGTCACTGATAGGCGAGTGGAGTGTTAACTCCTCGACCTTGTGGTATACTCGAGTATTACCCTTTGAAACTATGAGGTGTGCGGACCCGATTAGGGGGTGAATGGTGGAAGGAAATGGTGAGAAGAGGTGTCTACGGTTCTTGGTTATCCTCGATGGTTGACGGAGTGTCAACGAGTACGATCAAGTATGGACATCGGAAACGGCCCTTGAGGGCCGAATGTATCCTTTTATAAATGGATGTTTGAACGAAGGCACTTATGCATATATGTTATTTGGCCGTATCATGTAATTGTGCATTTGGTACCTCACGAGCGCAAGCTCACCCCCGTTGTTTTGTTTTCCTTACAGGGACACTGTTGGACTTAAGTTTTGAAATGAGTTGAGCTAGTTTTGAGTTGCTCCTCGAAAATTTGGAATTTTGATGTAAATGAATTCAAGTACTTTTGAAGTGTACAATTGAACCTTTCTCATGTATATATGACATATATATATATGTCCTTATCAAGTCTTGGATAAACTGCATTACGTGTTTGATGTGTTTATGCGAGTACCGGTTTCGAACAAAGGAAGAGCTGTATTACGTTATCTGTGTACCTGGATGGCTTGTAATTTGTATAGTTTAGATTTGGAATCGTTTGTGTAATTGTTGGGCTAGGGGAATTGGAATGGATGGAATTACACCTTGTACGGTTTGAATTTGGATCGCCTCTTGTGTAATAGCTTGTGGATATGGTTTGTAATGAATGATTGGACTTGAATGGACGTACGTGTACATTCCGCAGCGTTTGTGATATGTAGTTCTTGGAGAATTTGATATATATATTTGAGATTTATATTGTAATTTTGGAGAACTGTAGTGATTGACGGAGTCCTGGCGAGAGCTGGGCAGGCGGCCCGTTGACCCCTCTGGTTCGCCTTAGGGGAAAATGGGGTCGTTACAAGTGGTATCAGAGCTTAGGCTTCAGATCTCTGTAGTGTATCCTAAGCTTGAAGTTTAGGATGTCTGACTGTGGGATTAATTTGAATATTATGTGAACGAGGATCTATTGTATCTTAGGTGTTACAGAAATTGATTATTTGGGAGTTTCTTACTTGGGCTTTATATTGAAAGACAATATGGGATGAGAGAGTTGTAGTGAAAAATTTGGACGAATTGAATTATCCTTATACCTCTAAGTATAGCAAGAGTTGACTTATTATTACTGGCTAGAAGGATAAGAGACCGAGATTTGATAGTCAAACTCCATGTGTGATGGTTTTGAACCAAGAAAGAAGTACCAAAGGAATAAAATGCATTTTCCGCCCACCTACCTTCTAAAGAAATTCTGTTTTGGGATTTTGAAGAAAACTAGGAAGTACTAGTTTTATTTGTAAGTGATGTTTGGAAATAAGATATATACACTTTAAATATGTGTAATTTTTCCGATTTTGGTAAAAGGTGACTTTTACTTGAAGTTTCAAATTTGAAAATTTGTGAATAACTGATGAGTTATTGAATTTTGTACATGATGGGTTGATACAAGGTTACAATTTGCTAAACTTAGTTTTCCCCTTGATTGTATGTTGGTGTATTCTCACACTTGAATTTGTCCATGCTTTACACGAAGAACTATATATCCTGAATTTTCGAGAGAATGGCAAGTTTATGGTTAATAATGTAAATCCTGAACTTGATAAGATTTCTGGTTACTTTAAATACTCTTCTTAGGTTTTAAATTCTTGACTTTCAAGAAGAGTGAGCCAATTTTAAATGTTTGGATTGAGGCAACTTTGAGATATGGAATGACTGTATTCAAGAGTACGAAGTTAGTGTGAATTGATTTGGTTTCCATTTGAGACGTAAGTTAGCAAGTTGTACTTACTCTTGGGTTTGAACTTGGAGCTGAGACTCTCACTTGGAGCCTGGTTATTTTCTTTGGGGATGAGAGTGCTCTGGCTGGTGGCTTGCTTATTAAAGATTTTGAATTTTGAATGGATAATCTTTGGTTTCAGCTTGTGTTATGATTCGATTAGATCTAATTTCATAAAGGCCTGTGATTTGATTGAAATTAAGGATATGCGGACCCTTTGGCTTATCTATGGACTTAGAAAGGATGGTATACGCGGTGCTGCCTTTTGTATCCTGCTTGTATATACTTTCTATCTTGGTGAAATTTTCTTGTGCGCAACATATGGTTTAGTCGGTTCTGTGTCAATATATCAATCTTAGGAAGTTTGAACTCCGAAAGTATTGTATTGGGTTGATAAGAGAACTCGAACTGTCTGAAACCGATTAGACTGAGCTCACTTGAGACTTGAACCTGTTTAGGCTAGTGTGCCCTTGCGTACTCTTAATGGACCTAATTTGACTGAATATACGGAATGTGATCAGTATGTAACCTGAATGTGGACTTGAATTTTGTTTAAGAGTGTAATGTGTGGGACAGAGGCTAGGCCAGTGTGATCTTACTTGTACTCATGCACCTCGAACTTGCACTTGTACTCTTATTTGTGATCGTGCTCCCTGAACCTGCAATAATTGACCCTGCTTTTGAACTTCCTCGTACTCATGCACTATGAACCTGAAGTAATTGGCGCTGTTTTGACCATACTCTTGAACTTATTCGTACTCATATGGTTGTAGACCGGCTACTACTCTTTTGTAGCGGTTGAACTGAACCTCTCTGGTGAGGCATTGCCTGTTGTGTTGTCCAGCACCGCCATTCTTCAGGCGAGGCATGCCTGTTGTGTTGTCCAGCACCACCAGGGATGGGATTTTGAATTGAGGCTCTCTGGCGAAGTTTAGCCGTTGTGCTAGCTTGTTGTGTTGTCCAGCACTACCAGGGATGAATTTTTTGATTTGCAGCTTCGCTATACCCTGAATTTCTTCCAGATATCTGGGACTTTACGTCCTATTTCAAGCCTTTTGCCTGTTTATCTGGCTACGCGATAACTCCCTATTGGATCAGGACTATTTGATAAGTTGGATTGGCGTGATATTTAGTACTTGAATTTGATAAGTGATTATTAGTATTTGACCATGATAAGTGATAAGTTGAATTGGACCATGATTCTTAGTATTTGACTGATC
Organism: Coffea canephora; assembly: GCA_036785865.1. Taxonomy (NCBI): domain Eukaryota; kingdom Viridiplantae; phylum Streptophyta; class Magnoliopsida; order Gentianales; family Rubiaceae; genus Coffea; species Coffea canephora. The sequence continues at coordinate 20,985,584 of CM071916.1, forward strand.
TTGGGGAAAACGGATGAGACCGGGTAAATACAAGTAGGATTAGATTGAATTCTAATGCTTGACTGGTTTCTGAGCGATATCTTGACTGGATGTATATGAGTTGGAATGTCGAGGACGACATTCTTTTAAGGAGGGAAGATTGTGACGCCCCGAAAATTAGGGTTTTTATTTGATGGATCTTTTGTTGGACGAGTGGAGTAAAACAGGTTTTCAGCTCGGTTAAGAAACGAAAAATTTTGAAATGTGAAGGGGGGCCGAATCCGGCCGGAAATCCGGCTAGTTTCTGGCCGGATTGCCCAGCCGTTTTGAAAAAAAATTGAGGAGCTCTCTGCCTTGAATCCGGCCAAGAATCCGGCCGGAAATCCGGCCAGATTCCGGCCGGATTCTGACGTGGCACAGCCAGTCAGCAGCTTTGACCGGCTGTTTCCTTCATTAAATATCATGTTTTGCTGTCTTTTGTCTTCATTTTCTGCTGTTGCTCAACCCAGGCCTTGAGAAAGAGAAAAACTCTTCCATTTTCTAGTTTTGATTTCTTCTTAAATCTTGTGATTTCACCGGTGGTTTTGGACAATAATTCACACATGGGCTTGCTATGGTGGCTTAGAGCTTTTGATGGATTGTTTTTGGAGGGGAGGCTGTAACGACCCCACCTCCCCCTAAGGCGTACCAGAGGGTTCGGCGGGCCGCCTGCCCAGCTCTCGCCGGGACTCAGTCGTTCTTTAATCAAATCCAGAACAAATCACAAGAATAAATAGGGCAGCAATCCAAACTTAAAGTGGAACTTATATACATTGCCAACCCAAAAGAGAATATAAACATCAAATATACAAGGGCTCTCAATCCTTCATACGTCCAGCCCGTGCCAAGCACTAGGCGAGAACCGCTACAAAAGAAACAAAAGAAACAAAACTAGATTGGCTAGTCTATCTCAAGCTCACGTCCTCGCTCGCCTTCCCCTGTAAGGAAAACAAAACTAAAGGAATGAGCAAAAAGTCCAGTGAGGTTCCGAACACATAATCAGATAATCAATCCAATACATTAAACATGGAGTATCAATAATTCAAGAAACATTTACAATGGAAAGCGATAGTAACACATTCATTAAAAGGATACGGCTCACAAGGAGCAATTCGTTCATTCGTTCTCCTGACATTTCCCCTTATTCCTCCAATCATTTGAAAATGCATTTTTCGTTTAACAATAAACCCTCGTTCGTTCGTTCGTTCGTTCATTCATTCATTCACCCCCGTCCTGGCCGTTGGCCAGTCTCCACCAACCTACAGGGTAATACTCGAGTATACCAAACGTTCACCCAAGTCCCTAATCGCCCGACCGAGTCCGCTTCTGGCTCGAGACGACCGGTAACAAGGGGCAATGGCCAGTTCAGCCCAAAAGGCTTACATTCATGCGCAAGTAACATTTCAATCATTAAATCCTTGAAAATTACACAGTTATTTAGGTCGAGTACGATAAAGTACACACTCGCCTAGAAAACTCGTTTTGGAAATCATTAAAAGCAATTAACACATTAGCAAATGATAACAACAAGCCATAAAGTCAAATAAGGAACACTCACCTAGATATACAAAATAACGTGCAAAATATCCTTTCGGATATTACCCTTAGTCACCAATGAAACCTAGGGTTGAACAAGAGAACATATTACAGTTTATCGAGCAAAACATTTAAGGGAAACAAAGAAACCCGACTAATTAGGAGTAAAACGTGTAAAGATGACTTTCAAGTAAGAAGAGGGTTGTTTGAACCCCAGGATGAACAATCATGTTTTAAAATGGAAAACCGGTCATGGTATTGGCCAAACAAAAGTATACAAGTTCAAATAGAAACCTAACCCTCGAGCGAAAATTTGGGCAGCACGCCCTTTGTGTTTACCTAATTTTCCAGCCATTTTGGCTTCATTATTTTTCCTCAACCACAACCCAACATCACACATAAGCAATTCAAGTCAAGAGCCGTTCCATAGTCTCACAATATCATAAGAATAAGAATTACAACAATCACAAGTGCAGAAATTCAACTTAGCACAAGACAGATTTGACGTACGAATGCGGAAATAACATATCCGAAGCTACGCTTATCGGATTGAGACGAAACCTATGCCGTTTCGAAGCTAAGACACAGAGCTACAACATTCATGAAGGTCACCTAGTCCAATTCCTAATGTAACTTAGTCAAATTCGCAAATTACTAAACCAGAAACCAATTCGTCGGCTGTTTAAACACAGAACACTGTAATGGACATATCTCAGAGTACACAAGTCCGAATCAGGTGTTCTTAGAGGCATTTGAAAGATAATTCAGAATACTACAACTTTCATGTTTTGGCAAAAGCTAAATCAGAATGGATCCTAGTCGAAAAACGTGATAAGCTGGACTTAACTGATCACACGGATTGCTTGGGAAATACTTAAAACAGTAAGGGTATTTCGGACTTTTCATGACCTACGTTACTCCGATTGAGCTGAAATTTTACAGGCACCTACAAAATACCATTCTCTACAACTTTCCTTCTTTGACCCAAGGCCAATTCGGCCTCTAACATGCAGTTACCAAACCGGACAGAATGGAAGCTAGAATTCCCAGAAATCTGAAATTTGTAGTTTCTAGTGCAACTTTCCCCAATTTCTCACTTCTCACACTACCAAAACATCTTATACAACATTAATTGTAACATACAAGCATCATACAACAAGTTGGGTAGAATTTCCCAAACCCTAGTTCATCATATAAAGAGGGGAAAAACTTCCAAACATGCTAGCATCCATGATTCCACTACTACTCAAGTTACTAGACTTAATTTAACCAAGATTGAAAGAAAAATTTAGAGAGATATCATCTTCCTTACCTTAATATGAGTTCTCCAAGTGTAGCCCAAGCCTTCTCTTTCCAAAATTTCACCACCAAACACTAGCTAATCACTCAAGGAGAAGTTTAATCGGTTTAGTTCTTTTGATTTCTCACTTTGTAGCTTGAATCAAGAAGAAATGAAGAAAGTTCACTCTTGTTCTTCTCCTCTCTCTCTCTCCTCTCCCTTGGCAGAAATGTGGAGAGGTATGAAGCTAAGTTGTCTTATATTAAAGCCAAAAGGATTAGAACTAATGGTGTCCACAAATTGCCCAACACTTGGCCTAATCTTGGCCACTAATTTTCTCTTTCTTTCCCTTGCTTATGAGCCACAAATTTCGGTCAAGCTTGCTGCCAAGAGAGAAGATATTTTGCTCAAGTTCAATAAATTTGTTTGGTAAGCAAAAATGGTGGTCAAGTGGTGCGCTCAAACGGTAGTGCGCGGGACCAGCCGGTTCGCGCCGTTTTTCTTAAAAACTCACGTACTAGGGTTTTTACTTCCCATTCACTAACCTTATATCATTGCTACCAATCACATATTATTTCTCACTTAAAAGTCACTTTTAATCCTCAAATTTAATCCTTACTCTGTACCGAAAATTCATCCGGCGAAAAATCGCGAAAACCCTAATTTTGCTCCAAACTTGAAACTGAAGCGTAAAACCCTATTTTCTAGGTTTATCTACACTTAATGTGAAATATTTGGGTAGTGGCCTTTGGTAAATACTAATTTTCAAATAAAAGGGTATTTTTGAGGAAAAATACAAGGAATTTACGAGTCCTCACATTCTCTCCCCCTTAAAAAATTTCGCCCTCGAAATTTTACCTTTAGTTGCCTCAGACGAGTCCGGAACTTGTCGGTTGTCTAAAGAAAATACACAAATACATATCAAGTTGGACAGATAACCATGTACATACAGGTATACTAACGTCATGTAGTAACAATATACAGGTAAATCAAAAGGAAAAGGTGAAGTCATCCCAGTATCAGCCCGTTCGGTCTCTCACGTCACTTACTATCCAAACTAGATGTCCCTGACCTCTTGTGCTCATTCTAGTCAGACAAAGCCTGTTCATGTTCCCAAAATGCAAGTCTCAAGTATTTAGCAACACCTCAACTATAGAGTACTCAGGCACGAGAATCCGAAATAAGATAATTCACATCTCGAGCTGCAGTCCCAAGAGTAAACGATCTACAATCGGAATTCCTACCTGACATACCTATCTATGGTCCTCAGATACCATTAGAAAGATTTAAGGCCTATAACATTCGCAATTCATAGCTTCACTTAGTCCCTCATACTTATTCACCACTTAGTCCAGGGTCACTCCACGTAGAAACCACGCGAAGCAACTATAAATTTTATCCCTCAATCGCTTAACTTTCAAGTCCAATCAAATCCCACAGTCCGGTATCCTAATCTTTAATCTAGAATACACTACAGAGATCTGAAGCCTAGGCTTTGATACCACCTATAACGACCCCACCTCCCCCTAAGGCGTACCAGAGGGTTCGGCGGGCCGCCTGCCCAGCTCTCGCCGGGACTCAGTCGTTCTTTAATCAAATCCAGAACAAATCACAAGAATAAATAGGGCAGCAATCCAAACTTAAAGTGGAACTTATATACATTGCCAACCCAAAAGAGAATATAAACATCAAATATACAAGGGCTCTCAATCCTTCATACGTCCAGCCCGTGCCAAGCACTAGGCGAGAACCGCTACAAAAGAAACAAAAGAAACAAAACTAGATTGGCTAGTCTATCTCAAGCTCACGTCCTCGCTCGCCTTCCCCTGTAAGGAAAACAAAACTAAAGGAATGAGCTAAAAGCCCAGTGAGGTTCCGAACACATAATCAGATAATCAATCCAATACATTAAACATGGAGTATCAATAATTCAAGAAACATTTACAATGGAAAGCGATAGTAACACATTCATTAAAAGGATACGGCTCACAAGGAGCAATTCGTTCATTCGTTCTCCTGACATTTCCCCTTATTCCTCCAATCATTTGAAAATGCATTTTTCGTTTATCAATAAACCCTCGTTCGTTCGTTCGTTCGTTCATTCATTCATTCACCCCCGTCCTGGCCGTTGGCCAGTCTCCACCAACCTACAGGGTAATACTCGAGTATACCAAACATTCACCCAAGTCCCTAATCGCCCGACCGAGTCCGCTTCTGGCTCGAGACGACCGGTAACAAGGGGCAATGGCCAGTTCAGCCCAAAAGGCTTACATTCATGCGCAAGTAACATTTCAATCATTAAATCCTTGAAAATTACACAGTTATTTAGGTCGAGTGCGATAAAGTACACACTCGCCTAGAAAACTCGTTTTGGAAATCATTAAAAGCAATTAACACATTAGCAAATGATAACAACAAGCCATAAAATCAAATAAGGAACACTCACCTAGATATACAAAATAACGTGCAAAATATCCTTTCGGATATTACCCTTAGTCACCAATGAAACCTAGGGTTGAACAAGAGAACATATTACAGTTTATCGAGCAAAACATTTAAGGGAAACAAAGAAACCCGACTAATTAGGAGTAAAACGTGTAAAGATGACTTTCAAGTAAGAAGAGGGTTGTTTGAACCCCAGGATGAACAATCATGTTTTAAAATGGAAAACCGGTCATGGTATTGGCCAAACAAAAGTATACAAGTTCAAATAGAAACCTAACCCTCGAGCGAAAATTTGGGCAGCACGTCCTTGTGTTTACCTAATTTTCCAGCCATTTTGGCTTCATTATTTTTCCTCAACCACAACCCAACATCACACATAAGCAATTCAAGTCAAGAGCCGTTCCATAGGCTCACAATATCATAAGAATAAGAATTACAACAATCACAAGTGCAGAAATTCAACTTAGCACAAGACAGATTTGACGTACGAATGCGGAAATAACATATCCGAAGCTACGCTTATTGGATTGAGACAAAACCTATGCCGTTTCGAAGCTAAGACACAGAGCTACAACATTCATGAAGGTCACCTAGTCCAATTCCTAATGTAACTTAGTCAAATTCGCAAATTACTAAACCAGAAACCAATTCGTCGGCTGTTTAAACACAGAACACTGTAATGGACATATCTCAGAGTACACAAGTCCGAATCAGGTGTTCTTAGAGGCATTTGAAAGCTAATTCAGAATACTACAACTTTCATGTTTTGGCAAAAGCTAAATCAGAATGGATCCTAGTCGAAAAACGTGATAAGCTGGACTTAACTGATCACACGGACTGCTTGGGAAATACTTAAAATAGTAAGGGTATTTCGGACTTTTCATGACCTACGTTGCTCCGATTGAGCTGAAATTTTACAGGCACCTAGAAAATACCATTCTCTACAACTTTACTTCTTTGACCCAAGGCCAATTCGGCCTCTAACATGCAGTTACCAAACCGGACAGAATGGAAGCTAGAATTCCCAGAAATCTGAAATTTGTAGTTTCTAGTGCAACTTTCCCCAATTTCTCACTTCTCACACTACCAAAACATCTTATACAATATTAATTGTAACATACAAGCATCATACAACAAGTTGGGCAGAATTTCCCAAACCCTAGTTCATCATATAAAGAGGGGAAAAACTTCCAAACATGCTAGCATCCATGATTCCACTACTACTCAAGTTACTAGACTTAATTTAACCAAGATTGAAAGAAAAATTTAGAGAGATATCATCTTCCTTACCTTAATATGAGTTCTCCAAGTGTAGCCCAAGCCTTCTCTTTCCAAAATTTCACCACCAAACACTAGCTAATCACTCAAGGAGAAGTTTAATCGGTTTAGTTCTTTTGATTTCTCACTTTGTAGCTTGAATCAAGAAGAAATGAAGAAAGTTCACTCTTGTTCTTCTCCTCTCTCTCTCTCAGCTCCCTTGGCAGAAATATGAAGAGGTATGAAGCTAAGTTGTCTTATATTAAAGCCAAAAGGATTAGAACTAATGGTGTCCACAAATTGCCCAACACTTGGCCTAATCTTGGCCACTAATTTTTCTCTTTCTTTCCCTTGCTTATGAGCCACAAATTTCGGTCAAGCTTGCTGCCAAGAGAGAAGATATTTTGCTCAAGTTCAATAAATTTGTTTGGTAAGCAAAAATGGTGGTCAAGTGGTGCGCTCAAACGGTAGTGCGCGGGACCAGCCGGTTCGCGCCGTTTTTCTTAAAAACTCACGTACTAGGGTTTTTACTTCCCATTCACTAACCTTATATCATTGCTACCAATCACATATTATTTCTCACTTAAAAGTCACTTTTAATCCTCAAATTTAATCCTTACTCTGTACCGAAAATTCATCCGGCGAAAAATCGCGAAAACCCTAATTTTGCTCCAAACTTGAAACCGAAGCGTAAAACCCTATTTTCTAGGTTTATCTACACTTAATGTGAAATATTTGGGTAGTGGCCTTTGATAAATACTAATTTTCAAATAAAAGGGTATTTTTGAGGAAAAATACAAGGAATTTACGAGTCCTCACAGAGGTTCTATGTTGATGGTTTTCTTGAATTTGAGGTAAGTGGCATAAACAAGTTTCCTTTTGGTCTAATATTGGTTAATTAATTATTTGTGGTGGTTAAAGGTGTTATATTGTGAAGTATTTCATGGGTTGAAGGAATTGATGGTGAATTGTTGATTTATTGGGTATTTTCCTGATTTTATATGAAAGTTATGATTAGGATTGGATTGATGGATTGAAATGGTGTTAATTGAAGCTTTTATGCGTTAATTGTGATCAATTGCAGAAAATTTTCACTTGTGATGTGATTTCCAAATTCTAGGGTTTAAGTTGGGGATTTTCTTATGATTTAGGGTTATATGGCTTTAATTGAAGGGGTATTGTGGCTCAAATTGAGTATATTTGCTGGTCTATAATTGTATGTAAAATTGGGATTGAATGGAGGTATGTTTGGTATTGAATGGTAGGTTGGAAATGTGTAAAATTAAGGGGTAATGCTGTCCCATTTTTGGAGAGTATATGATTGATTTGAAGCTGTGTGATCTTGATTAAATTTATGGAAATTCTTGTAAATTGGATGTTGGTTTGTTAAGAGTGTGAGAGCCCGTAAAACCCTAATATTTTTCCTAGGGTTATTTCCCCTTTTATTGCATAATTTTGCATTTTCTGGCTTAGAAATATTTTTGAGTGGATTTTATGAGCAGTTATAGTTTTAAGAGGATTTTTCTAGCATTGGAGAGATTTTTTGAAAATTAAGAGTAAATAGTGGACGTGGGACCCACTAGTGCGATAAGTTCGGAAAAATTCGGCCAATAAGGTTAAGTTTCGGATACTGTGTAAAATTTATCGGGTGTTAAGTGATAAGTAGTGTGTGTGAAGTGATTGATGTGAGAGAGAAAAGAATGATAAGATTGCATTTAATAGGGTGACACATGTCACTTTTTTATTGGATACCTTTTATGAATCACTATTCACCTTTTGACATTTTTTTGACTTTTGACCCAACTAAGTAAATATCTCAAAATTCACCAAAAATCATCATTTTTCTTCTCTTGTTGGCCGGCTCTCCTTAGCTCAAGAAGGAAGGGAACTTCTCCATTTTGCAAGCTTCCACTTGGTCCAATCTACCACAAACCAAAGCCTAGAGTTGATTTCACTCCATAAAAACTTTCCTTCTAGTGTTAGTAAGTAGTTTGGTGAGATTTGTTTGAAGGCCTAAGGTGCTCCACATCTTCCTCTCTCTTGTTTCTTGGTAAGTGAAGCTTGAAACACCCTACTACCTTTAATGATAGTTATATGATGCTTAGAAGTGGCATGAGTATGTGAAAATGTGATTTATTTCTTGATTTGAAGAGTTTTGGTGAAGTTTTTATTTTATTGGGATTTTTTCTGGTTTAATATGATCTTGATGTTGGGGGCTTGTATGATGAATTGTAATGGTTGGAAATGACTCTAGTGAGTGTCAAATGTGGTTAAATGCAACTAATTTTGGATTTGGATGGAAAATTGGAAAGTTAGGGTTCTTGAAGCCCCAATTCTGTCCGGTTTTAGATCACTGTGTTAGAAGCCGAATTTGACTTTGCTCAAAACATGAAAGTTGTAGGTATTGATGAGGTTGATGTGCCTTCAAAATTTCAGGTCATTTGGATTAATGTAGAATGAGTTATGACGAAATTACTGTAGCTGTTCTGCTTTGAGCAGAATGCGAAAACTGCGATAGTAATTGGCTATTTTGACTGGAATTGGTTTGGATTTTGGAGTTGGTGTCTTCTTATGAAATGTAGCTGAGTGTCTTAGCTAACATATGCCTTTGGAATTTCGGCATTTGGACTTGTAAGGACTGAGATATACGGATTACAGTTTTTTGTGTTTTGCGAACCTGTTTTAGGAATTCTGGGTTAGTATTTGGCATTTTCGACCTAGTTAAGCTAGGAACTGGATTGAGTGACCTTCTACATTGTTGTAGCCCTGTTCCATAGCTTCGAAACGGTGGGTCTTACACCCCCAACCGATATTTGTAATGAGAGTTGTGCCATTACCGCATAATGAGTGTAAAACAGTTTTCTATATGGGGGCCATGGCTAAGGCCATTTTCGAATTTCTGGTTTGCTATTATGCACACTTATGCATATGAAACCCTATTAGGGTTGTGAATTGGTGTTGTTTATGGCTCGGCATGGAGTCTTATTGTATGTATTGCATGATTCTAGGGCGTGGAGGTAGTGCACGACGGCTTGGTGATCGTGGTACATGAAATACCACTTACTTGCTTTGTGAGTATACTACTCACTTACTTGTTATAATGTGGCTTTGTGCTATGTGTATTTGATGCCTTGAAGGCTTATTTGGTTATTGGAAATGATTGAGGTGAGGGTGTACTTGATCGCCCTCACCCCTCATGACTTTATTCGTGGCTATTGATTGTTTTACTGAAATACTGCACTGGATATATGAAATACTGCATTCCATTCATGGAAACTGATTTGGTGTCGTTGGACGAGTATCCAATGGCTTTACTGCATTTATGAGCTCAACCCCGTATGGTAGTTAATTGGATCGAGCCGGCGAGGGCTTGGTCGTGAAAATTATCATGCCACGGGGACTGTACTGGGGAACCTTGTGGTAATGAGACCCTTGGTTCCGGTAAACTCGAGTATTACCAAAAATATTACTGAATGGAGTGCGGGCCCGGTTGGGGTATGATAGGTGGAAGGAATGGAAGTAAAATGTGGTCTACGGTTTGGTACTTTTAACATTGACGGAGGGTCAATGGGGTTGGATCAAGATTACAAGCGTGGAATTGGGCTCTTGAGAGCCAACCGTATCCTTTTACCGTTTTGCTTTATCGCTTATTTGCGTACTTCAAATGAAAGTTCATGCTTATGTGACTTTGATCGCTTATTGGGTGGTATACCACTGGGCTTTGGCTCATTCCGTGTTATTTGTTTTCCTTACAGGGATATAATTGCTTTTGAAAATGGACTGGATAGTCAATTGCCATACTGAGCTTGTAAATGTCTTTTGTATAGCTCTTGAAGTGAAACCCTAATGTATAACGGGTTCATTTCCTTTTGATAGGCAAATCGAATGTGTACTCCTTAATGAATAGTTTTGGCATGCCATTATGGTTGTAAATGTTGATTTCCATTGTATATATATGCTTGGCTATGGTTTAGATAAATTTTGGCTTCGTTTCTTTTCGTTTTTTTTATTTTGTGTTTTGACTTGTTTGCGCGCAATGGTATGTTCCGGAACGTTTTAGATTGACGTAAACCGTACCGTTAGTCCTGGCGAGAGCTGGGCAGGCAGTCCGCTAACCCCTTTGGTTCGCCTTAGGGGAAGGTGGGGCTGTCACAAAGAGTCCATAATGGTGACATTTCTAAGCTTTGTTTAAGTTCATTCATCCTTGTTTTGGCATGTACCTGACTAGTATAGGCTAGTCTCATGTTAAGTGAGGATTTCTAGCCCTTAATTGTGGTTAGTGATGGTTATTTGCAAAGATTGGCTTGGGAGTGTAATTTCAGCTTTTGTTGTATTATTTCTGCCCTGTTTTCGTACTGTACATTTGACCATGTTAAGGACTGATTCGGCTCTTGCTCAAAACATGAAACTTGTAGATATATGAGTTAGCTAGTTACCTACAAAATTTCAGAGTGATTGGAGTACTGTAGCTTGTGAATTGACTGAAATACCCTTGACTGTTCATAGACCCTATTTTGCGGACAGTTTTCTGCCCTCTCCGAGATTTTGATATTTGATCCTGAAAATGTGTGATTTGGCCTTGGAAATCTTCATAAGAAATGTTGACATATGTTTTAGCTTTGTAACGCCATAAGATTTGTTTCGATCGGATGGGTGTAGCTTTAAAATGCCAAAAGGCAATAGAAACTTGTTAATGTTAGAATTTTCCTTTGCTTGACTTGATATTTGGTTTTAGGATTCCAACTGGATCGAGATAATGAGGTTTGCCGAATAAGCTTCGTGAGCCGTGCTTGGTGAGTGTATCATTAAATGGTTCAATGTACTTGTTATATGACTTGAATAGGTCGAGAGTGTACTTTACCGCTCTTGACCACTTGCTTGCACTATTGTTACTGTTGGACTGTGAAATTTCATGAATATGTGATTTGATATCTGTTAGGGCAATGCCCTATTATTACTGTGAAAACTGAGCTCATTCCCTTGGACCGTTATTCGAGTCGAGCCGGCAAGGGCTTGGGCAATTCGTTAACGAGTCTTCGGGTCACTGATAGGCGAGTGGAGTGTTAACTCCTCGACCTTGTGGTATACTCGAGTATTACCCTTTGAAACTATGAGGTGTGCGGGCCCGATTAGGGGGTGAATGGTGGAAGGAAACGGTGAGAAGAGGTGTCTACGGTTCTTGGTTATCCTAGATGGTTGACGGAGTGTCAACGAGTACGATCAAGTATGGACATCGGAAACGGCCCTTGAGGGCCGAATGTATCCTTTTATAAATGGATGTTTGAACGAAGGCACTTATGCATATATGTTATTTGGCCGTATCATGTAATTGTGCATTTGGTACCTCACGAGCGCAAGCTCACCCCCGTTGTTTTGTTTTCCTTACAGGGACACTGTTGGACTCAAGTTTTGAAATGAGTTGAGCTAGTTTTGAGTTGCTCCTCGAAAATTTGGAATTTTGATGTAAATGAATTCAAGTACTTTTGAAGTGTACAATTGAACCTTTCTCATGTATATATGACATATATATATATATATATATATATATATATATATATGTCCTTATCAAGTCTTGGATAAACTGCATTACGTGTTTGATGTGTTTATGCGAGTACCGGTTTCGAACAAAGGAAGAGCTGTATTACGTTATCTGTGTACCTGGATGGCTTGTAATTTGTATAGTTTAGATTTGGAATCGTTTGTGTAATTGTTGGGCTAGGGGAATTGGAATGGATGGAATTACACCTTGTACGGTTTGAATTTGGATCGCCTCTTGTGTAATAGCTTGTGGATATGGTTTGTAATGAATGATTGGACTTGAATGGACGTACGTGTACATTCCACAGCGTTTGTGATATGTAGTTCTTAGAGAATTTGATATATATATTTGAGATTTATATTGTAATTTTTGGAGAACTGTAGTGATTGACGGAGTCCTGGCGAGAGCTGGGCAGGCGGCCCGTTGACCCCTCTGGTTCGCCTTAGGGGAAAATGGGGTCGTTACAATTGGAAACTATTTCCAAAGTACTAAAAGTTCCTAGAAGACACTTTTTCATGATTCTAATTGAAAAATATTCAAAATTTAGCCCAAAGTTGCCGTTTTAGAAAGTCAAGACAGATTTGGGTTGATTTTCGACAAAGTTTGAAAATTTGGCAAAATTCATACAATTCGAGCTAGCCTTTGAAATTTTGAACTCTATTAGAGTTGTAATCTAGGTTTAAAACAAAACAAAAGGAATGAAAATTGAAGTTTCAAGCACCAAGATATGGTAGCTCAAAGTTATCCAAATTTCCTTGTTAAACAAGGGTTTTCCAACATCAAGTCACAAATTTTGGAAGTTTAGTTGAGCAATGAAACGGCCTCATAATAACACCAAAATTAGCAGTATAATACTACCATATAAGGGTTGTTCCTCTACCAAATTTCATGGAGAAATAAGCACAGAAAGTGAGTTAACAAAACCATTGAAATCACAAGAAATTCTAAGGCTAAGCTGCCTTTGAACTTCCGTTTTGCCGTTTCCAAACATTTGGTCAAGGAACATCTCCAACATGGTTCATTCCAGTAGGAAATGTCGAAAATATGTTCAAGGTACATTCGATAGATGATTTACAATAAGAGGCTTTGGATAACAAGTCCCAAACCATAGTTAGTTTCAAATCTGTCCAAATGCCTGGTTTTCCTTCACAAAACCAGTTTCGAATTTTGATCATAAATCACACAATTCAACTCAGAATTGAGCTTGGTTGGTGGCGTTGGAAAATAGATTCTTGAGGCTACATTTTCTCAGAAGAAACCATTTTCAAAATCTGTCCATAACCAGCTCATATGTGAGCATCAAATTGCAGTTCATAATCTGCCTCCCAGTGACAAACGAAACAGGACAGCAATTTTCAAACGAATGGTTTGGCTCACTCGAGTGGAACCAGAATGTGAATTTTATACCAAATGAAATCTGGAAATGTCTAGTTTCCAGTGCCACAAACGGCACTCGATTCCGACATCGGAGCAATGAATTATAGCCGAAACAAGATGACTGTCTGGTAGTGATGGGAATCATTTTCCAGTTTTCTAAACTTTGGAAATCACTTCATTTAACCAACCAAATCATATTATTTTTCCATGAAACTTTTTACACAATCAGTATAACATGTAAACAACATAAACGAGCCATTAGAACCTCAAAATCTTGCACGAAAGTGGTCGAACAAACCAGGGGCAAAATGGTCACTTTTTCCCATTGCACCTCATTTGAGTTTCCATCAATAACCCAACATTAATCCACTAGTTTAAGCACTAAATAAACATTATTACCATCAAAACATCACAACTCAGTCCATATATCCAAGGTGGGAGTTCATAGAGCCCACACAACCAAATTTTCCATCAAAACAAACTACCCATATGCAAGTAAGAGTTTAAAGGTGCACTAGAACTTCCATAAATTAAGTTTCCGAGGTTTGATCGTTACCTACTTGCTTTGATGTGTACAACAGAAATTTTTGGTCCTCTCCTTGGCCAAGAAAACCGTGAAAAGCTCCCCCTTTTCTTAGCTAGATGTAATCTCCAAGAGTTAAGCTAGGTGCGGTCAAATTTTGAAGTGAAACGGAGGAAGTTTGATGGAGGAATTTGAAGAAGAAAGTTGAAGCTTGGAGCTCTCTTTTCTCCTTGTATTGTTCGGCTGATGAGAGCAGAGAAAGAAGAACAATTTCTGATAATAAGCTTCCGTGAGAAGCTTTAAGATTTGGCCAAAGTTTGTTTCAAAAGTCAACTAGGAATAGTGCGCGTACGCGCACGTTTTGTGCTCGATTCCTCTCGAGTTTATTTCACTAGTGCACTAAACCTCTAATGCACTTATATCCATATAAATATTATTCACTCTTAATTATTCCAAAATAATGGTCTAAAGGCCCTCAATTAAATGCGCACTTGAAAACGCGTACTTCCGATTTATACGTGATAAAGTGAAATTTCTAAAAAATTCTTATAACGATAATATTACTAAGTAATAATTGAGCACTTAAACATAAAAATACCTATTTTGTGACTAATGTACAAGTTTCCAATTTTTTCCAAACTTATTGTATCCTCGATTCAATTATTTATTTCAATCGCGTATTCACTATTTTCACTTAACGAGTCTTCAGAAATTAAATTTTGAAATGAGTCACTTTAAAAATATAACTAAGCCATAGATCCCTTTAATTAGGTCTAAAAAGGTTAGAAAATAATATTTGGGGCAATTGGCCAAATAAATAATTAAATGAGTTAGAATTTGGAGTTTAAAATAGGTAAATTTTTGTGAGTCTTTACATGAGTCGAGTATTAATTCCTCAATAAACCTTTATTAATCTACCATTGATCATTCTTAACTCTCTAATATTAATACACTCTCGATTCAAATATAGTCTCGAAAAACGTGCACTTGTTGTTCCGAACTAAACGAGTTTTCGAAAAGTGAATTTTTCCAACAAAACGCTTTAAAAAATATAAAAGAGGCGTCGTTCCATATAAATGGATTTTAAATGATCGAAATAAATAATTTGGAGAAAAATGAGTAAATAAATATTTAAGCAAACTACTAATATTCGATAATATAAAAAAAAATTTCGGGTCCTCACATAAAGTACTCGACTAAGCATTTTCAAAATCTCTATTTTTGATGACACTTAACACTTATCATGTATATCACATAATTCACACACTTGGCACTCACTAAGTAAACAAAAGAAGAAGTTTCACTGGAAGTTCAGGTATCCACCGCAGGATCCTCTTGCGGGTGCTCGTGCGAGCCTAAGTAATTAGTAATGAACAATCACTTATAAACTCCAATTATTAAGAAAGATTGCACACTTGTGCGATCTCAGAAAATTTCACGAGAATGAGTCTTAATTATTCGTAAATCGAGGCTCAAAAGTAGGGTTTTAAAGCACAAGCAAAATCTGATTTCCGTCTTTGAAATCGAGGGTAAAACGATCAAGTGTTATCAAAGGAAACAAGAGAGTTCGAAAAAAAACTCCGTTTCCTTTAAGTTATGAATTTTCAGATTTGTTACACTCACTTTACAAAAATCGTATCTCACACTCTACAAGTCCAAAATTAGAAAAATTGGTACCGTTGGAAACCTCTTAGAAAGTACTAAAAGTTCTTAGAAGACACTTTTCCATGATTCCAAATGTAAGGTATTCAAAATTTGGCCCCAAAGTCACTGCTTTTGGACACCAAGGCAGTTTTTGAGGTTGGTCTTCGGCAAAGTTTGTAAATTCGGTAAAATTCACACAATGCAAACCAGCCTCTGAAATTTGGAGCCCCATTAGAGTTACATGCAAGGTTTAAAACACAACAAGTGGGTCAACAATCTGAGTTTTGAGCACCAAGATATGATAGCTCAAAGTTGGTGAAAAACCGAAACTGTTAAACAAAATTCCAAATTTAAACTTCAAAGTTTGGGAGTTTGGTTAGGTATTGTAACAGACTCGGAATGGTACCAAAATTACCAGTATTACACTACCATATAAGGGTGACTCCTCTGTAAAATTTCATAGAAAAATACGTATGGGAAATCGGTTAACAAAACCACTAAAGTCCCAAGAAGTTTCAAGGCAAATCTGCCTTGGACTTCCATTTTTCCGTTTTCAAGCATTTGGCCAAGGAACATCTCAACATGGTCCATTCCAGTAGGTAATGTCTAAAATATGTCCAAGGTACATTCGATAGGTGATTTACACTAAGAAGCTTCGGATAACAAGTCCCAAATCGTTGTTAGTTTCAAATCTGTCCAAATGCATGGTATTCTTTCACAAGACCAGATTCGAATTTTGATCATAAATCACTCAATTCAACTCAGAATTGAGCATGGTTAGTGGCATTGGAAAATATACTCATAAGGCTACATTTTCTCAGAAGAAACCATTTTCAAAATCTGTCAATAACTAGCTCGTTCATGAGCATCAAGTTACAGCTCATGTACTGCCTTCCAGGAAGCAACGAAACAGGACAACAAATTTCAAACGAATGGTTTGGCTTGCTCAAGTGGAACCAGGACAAGCATTTTATACCAACGGAAATCTGGAAATGTCTAGTTTCCAGTGCCACAAATAGCACTGAAATTCCAACATCGGAGCGATAAGTTATAGCCAAAACAAGATGACTGCCTGGCAGTGACGGGAACCAATTCCAGATTTCTAAGCTTCTGAAATTCCAACATTTGGGTGACCAAATCAAGTTATTTTTCAATGAAACTTTTTACACACTCAATATAACATGTAAACAACATAAACAAGCCATTAGAATCTCAAAATTTTGCACCAAAGTGCTCGACCAAAGCAGGGGCAAAATGGTCACTTTTGGTTATTGCACCACCCTTGAGTTTCTATCAACAACCCAACATTAATCCACTAGTTTAGGCACTAAATAAACATTATTACCATCAAAAGACCACAATCAGTTCATATATCTAAGGTGGGAGTTCATAGAGCTCACACAACCATTTTCCACCATAAACAAGCTGCCCATGAACATGCATGAGTATATAAGGGCACTAGAACTTCCATAAACCAAGGTTTGAAGGTTAGATCGTTACCTACTTCACTTGGTGTGCAAGAACAGAATTTTCGGTGCTCTCCTTGGCCAAGAAAACCGTGAAAAGCTCCCCCCTTTTTGTAGCTTAATATGATCTTCAAGTAATAAACTAAGTGTAGTTAAATTTTGGTGCAAAATGGTGCAAGTTGGGTGAGGGAAATGGAGAAGAAAATTGAAGGAGCAAGTTTGGTTCTTTTCCTTGGAGTTGCATGCTGGAAATGGAGCTAGGAGAGAGGGAATTCTGATCTGAAATGAAGCTTCCAAAGGAAGCTTTAGTGTGTGGTCCAAAGTTGCCCAAAAGTCAACCCTCATTCGCGTGCGCGCGCGCTTTTTGGCTCGATTCCTCTTGACTTTATTTCACCAGTGCACTAAACCTCCAATACACTTATATTCATATAAATATTATTCACTCTTAATTGTCCCAAAATGAGGGTCTAAAGTCTCTCAATTAAATTGCACGTGTGAAAACGCGTATTTCCAAATTAAGTACGATAAAGCGAAACCTCCAAGAATTTCTTATAACGATAGTACTAATAACTATCATTTGAGTACTTAAACATAAAATTACCTATTTTAGGACCATTGTGTAAGTCTCTAATTTTCCAAACTTATTGTCTCTCAATCGGTTAAAATTTCCAAACACTTTTTCACTATTTTCACTAACGAGCTTCCAAAAATTAATTTTTGAAACAAGTCACTTTAAAAATATAATGAAGATATAGTTGCATGTATTTAGGTCTAAAGAGGTTAAAAAATAATAATCAGAGTAAATGGGTAATTAAATATTTAAATAAGCTCGAAATGGAACTTAAAATAATAACTTTTTGTGAATCCTCACAACTACACAAGAGGAGTCCGAATTCAAACTATACATAAGTTAATCCATTCAGTCACACGAAGAACTTAATACAAGCACCTCCTTTGCCTTGATCCTTGTGGGGAGAAAATATATTTTGGGGTGAGCTAGAAGCTCAGCGAGTGTCCATTAAAAATCAGTAATCAAGCAGTTTCACAATAATGCGTTTAAATGATATCATGAATCAGTGATCAAATGTATGTATGTTGCTCTTGTGAGCCAGTGAAATCATCGTACTTAGAACTCCAACACTCAAACAGATCTAGTAAGTCAAACAGTACCAGGGAGCCATTTGCTCCAAATAATCAGTGGTGGAGACGTTGGTTCCAAGTACAAGATTTCCCAAGAACTCATTGGAGCCAAATCATGTCATGGCGCACACACAAACACAAATGATATGCAATCGAGTAACCAATGCAAGAATTAGTTCGAAAAGTAACTTTGCAAATAGTTTGGGGATCACTCACCAACCATGGCTCATGAACCTCATCCATCATATATCATTGCCTTGTTCAAGTCCAAGCCTTTCATTCTACCACGAATTAACCCAAACGCAAAGCGATCAAACGTCCTCAAAGATTGGACAGCACTTCCCCTTAATTTCCTTATTTTCCATCCTATAAACAACACCAATACCATCTCAATTCAATCACAATTACACATACAAATCATAGACTATAAAACACACTTAGTTAAGGCCACAATACCCTTAAATCTTAACCAATTAAGAGCTCAAGAACCAACCATAAGAAAGCCCCAAATTAAAACCCTAAAACTGGAATTTTCGCACAATTTCTGAAATTTTCCGTAAATAACCACAACTAACACACAAAGGCCCCATTTCACACCATATCAAGCTATCATTCCATGACTAACCAACAATTGTCATATAAAATCAGAAAATTCTCCAATAAATCAGAAATTGATCCAACTCTACTTAAAATCATGAAATCATCCACAAAATAGCATATCTAATCTCTACAAACCACCAATTAACCATTATTAAAGCAAGAGAGAACTTTCTTATCCAACTTACCTCAAAACTCAAGAAAGCTAGCAACTTAGAGCTTCCCTTTCAAAAACCACTTTATCAATAGCTTTATTCTTCCTTAATACACACTTGTACAGAGTAGTTTGTGATGTCACCAGTTAAAATTCAAGATTTGAGCAAGGATTGAAACTAGAAAATGAAGACCTTTTCTCTCTTATTTTCTCTCTCAAAATAGCCGGCCAAGAAGGAGCAAAAATGAAGACCAAATTCAGCCAAAACAAGATAAGAATGAAGGAAAAACAGGCAGTCCAAATTGGCTGCCGTAGTGACACATCACAATCCGGCCGGATTCTAGGCCAGATTCAAGGCAGTGGAGAATTCAATTTTTTTTTCAAAACTCCCAAGAATCCGGCCAAGAACTGGCCGGATTTCCGGCCAGATTCCCTCAAAACACTATTCATCAAAAATTTTGTCCTTTTCTTCTTCTTTCGGGCGTCACAAATCATGAAAAAGTTCTTTCTAGGAACTTTTAGTACTTTGAAAGTAGTTTCATACGGTGCCAAGTTTTCCAATTTTGGACTTGTAGAGAGTGAGATACGATTTTTCAAAGATCGCTCAACAAATCTGAAATTTCCAAACTTAAAGGAAATTGAGTTGTTAGAACTCACCTTTTACCTTCGATATTGTTTGATCGTTTTATAGTTTTACACTTGATTCCAAAGATGGAAATCAGATTTCTCTTGTATTTTAAAACCCTACTCTTGAGTCTCGATTTACAAGGAAATTAAGGCTCATTCTTGTGATATTTTTCTAGATTATACAAGAGTACAATCTTTCCTGTAACAAGGGGGGTTTATAAATAAAGGTGTGTGATAGTCAATTACTATTTGCTCAAGTGCTCCAAGAGACCTTCAAGAGGATCTCGAGGGGAATACCTAAAGGCTTGTTTACGCACTTACTCCCTTGTTCGATTGGTGAGTGTCAAGTGCATGAATTTGTTGCTATGTGGTTAACTCTTTCTTATCCGTTATATGAATTTGAAATTTTTAGACGAGTATGTACGTTACTTCACTCGTTCTCTTTTGAACGAAATTATATTCGTATTTTGCTATGTGAATTCATATTCGACTTGCACATAGTAATGTGGATGTGATTCATATTTGTAATTCCTATTTGGAATCGTCAATTTGAGCGTTGCTCATCGACCACTGAACGATTGTAAGTACCACACCGATTTGGTGGGAGATACCTCTCGAGTCGTCTCAGTACCCTAAACCTCTGAACGATAACAAGTACCATACCAATTCGGGTGGGAGGTACCTCTCGAATCATCTCAGAACCATTAAGCATTCTAAGTCGACTGGAGCCATGCCACACCGATTTGGTGGAAGGTACCTCTCGAGTCATCTCAGTACCCTTAACCTCTGAACGATAACAAGTACCACGCCGATTCGGGTGGGAGGTACCTCTCGAATCGTTTCAGAACCATTAATCATTCTAAGTCAATTGGAGCGGTGTCTCATCGACCTCTGAACAATGGCAAGTACCACACCAATTTGGTGCGAAGTACCTCGCGAATCGTCTCTGACCATAAGTTAAGCAAAGTAAGTACCACACCGATTTGGGTGGGAGGTGCCTCTCGAGTCGTCTCAGAAACAAAAATGGAATACGTAAAGTGCTATGAATTTAATTATCTACCCGAGTGACGGGGTGTCGTCGCGAGAAGGTATTGAATTGAACTTGGGGCAAAGTAAACAAAAGTTTAGCTCTTGAGAGCTCCTACATCCTACTCAAGGGGGTTTATTATAAATTGTGAATTTCTTGAATGTTATAGTTTTCACTGTTGTGTAAGTGCTATTGCTATTGAATTACTTGCCTTGCACGTTTTCTTGGCCTCACGAGCATCCGCTCACCTCGTTAGATTTATTTTCCGTAACAGGATCTGAAATGGGAGAAATTCTGGAGAAACTTACTTGATGTTTCACTTGATTAGAATTGTGAATGTATTTGTTTAGAAATTGATTTTGGAAGCTATATATTTTGGGAATGTAAAGTAATTGGGTAGATTATGATGTAAGACTTGAACATTTGTTGAGGAATTGACCTTCCTTTATCTCTTCGATTGGTTATTATCGAGTGGAAATTGAATTAGTACCGAGTCCTGACGAGAGCTGGGCAGGCGTTCCGCCGATACCCTTGGGTTCGCCCTTGGGAGAAGTAGGGGCGTCACAATAGCACTTCACACAGATATCCAACATTTTCACATAAAAGGATACAGTCTGCTCTCGGGAGCAGGTTCCGTGGCCTCTTGTCCAAAATCTGTTGACATTCCATCAACCATCGAATTATAACAAGTCCAGTAGAGCATTACTTAACTCCAATCTCCGTCCACCATTTAAACCCCTTACCGGGCCCAAACTCCAAGATAAATAATGTTGGTAATACTCGAGCATACCAATTAGTCGAGAAGATAACACTCTACTCGACAAAACTAGAGACCCATGGTTCGTTATCTAATCGACCAGACCCTTATCTTGACTCGATTAACTAGCCAGTGGGGTTTGGGTTCCCAAGAAGTTAGTATAGTCGATGACCAATTGACTTAATCAATAGAAAAGTACGGAGACGGAATGAGAGGCACCTCCCACTCGGATTGAGTGTGGTACATGCTGTCCCTCAGCACTTACAAGTCAAGCACATATACAAATACAAGAACAGGTCAATCAAGTTCGAGCAAGTACAATATCATTCAAGAAGGGGAGGACAAGTGAGAATAAGGGCACACTAGTCTAACCCTGACCAAGTCACAAATAATGCTTAGCATGTCACATTTCCACGCATTTCAAGTATTTCAAGTCAATATATAAGTAACATGCAAATCAAGTTACTTATACATGCATGAATGAGATATCAAGTGTTTAGTTGAATTAGGTCAAGTGCGATAAAGTACACACTCGCATATAAATATCAAAGCAGGTGTTTAGTAAATTTCTAGCAATAATGAGCAGGGAACATGCAGTTGGAACACTCACTAGTATGAGCAAAAGATATGTCAAAAGTTTCCTTTTGAGTTATACTCCGAATTACCAAAGAAACCTAGATCAGTCAAAACAAGGTATTATGGTTCAACTAATCAAAATCTAGATGAACCATCAAAAATTCAGAAATTTCTAGTGCAAATATGAAAATACAGTTTTAGAGTGAATAATAACATTTGAACTTCCAAGTCATGAAAAATCTTGAGTCATTTCTCAATTTCAAACATAACCAAAGAAAATTCCGGAAATCAGTAGTTGAAAGAACAACCAATCCCAAATTGAAGTGAGCGAATGTAATTCAAAATTTTCGAGATAAAACTAATACTTTTCATCTTAGTTGATACCAAATCTTGGTCAAAAACAACTCATATACTACTATTGAAGTGTATTCAAGGATACATATGTAGTTTAAGATCCAACTAACCCAAAATCAAACCTTATATCTCTCTAATATGCATAAGAGCAAGTGATAGAAATTTGGGCAGCATTTCCCCTACTTTCTTACTTTTCCGTCCAAGTATAATTTGGATTCACAAGCCAAAAAACCTCCAATCCAACCACAAGTGATAACCAACAACATATATCTATTCAAGGCCTCAAAACCAACCAAACAAACCAAATAATAAACTTATCACCATAGATATTAAAGATGGAAACCAATTTAAAGAAAAAATTATAAGTGGTAGATTTGTCATCTTTTGGTGTTTTGGTCATAACTATAGCTAGGTATATCGGATCGAGGTAAATTTGATGGAGTTTCGAGCTAAGAAAGAGTCCTACAACTTTGATGAAGGCATACCCCAGTTCAAACATTATCAAGGTCGAAATTGGCAAAAATAGAGACAAAAAAAATCAATCGGAGCCAAAACAGAATAACTGAACAGTTTTGGTAAAATGGCTATAACTTGGTGTAGAAAAATCGAAATTAAGCTTCGTTAGCGGCGTTTAAAACTAGATTCATAGAATTTTCCAACAGTATAAAAATTAGGTTCTAATTCATCTCTTACAACTACCAACAAACTCAGGAAATTGACTGAGATTCACCACCAAATGCTGGAATTTCTCATATTTTTAGCCAAATCAACATATACAAACTAGTATATCCACTTAGCAAAGCTAATAAAGCAAGATTCAACTTAAAGCAACAATATAAAGCTGGAAATCTCATTACCAAAGTTGAAAATTTCATTTCACCACTCAAATCAACTAACAAGTCATGAAAATCACCATAATAAAACCTAAAAATCAGTTATAAACATGTATCTAAGGTAAATATAGCCTTTTGAAACCCATACCTTGATTGCCTTCTTGAAGATAGCAAATCCTAACTTAACACTCCAAAATCTCTCCACCAAGATCTTCAATTTTTCTTGAGTACCACTTTTTATGGAGTAGATTGTTAGTTTTATGGTACAACTTCAAGATCCAAGCAAAAATGGAAATAGAAAATGAAGCTTTTCTCTCTTCTTTTCTCTCACTCACATTCGGCCAACCATAGAGGAAAATGGAAGAAATGAAGACAAAACAAATGTAAGGATCGAAAATAACCTAAGAGGGGATAAATTAGGTTATTTAAAAACTAATCAGGTTATGAGACACTTTTTTTGTTCAATATTAAATTTACCCTTTTTTCTAGGTGACCACTCAATAAATCAATTAATGAGAAAGCAAGAATGATTGAGAGTAGAAGAGATAAGCAATAAAGGTTCACAAGATAGTAAGTGATAAGGAAAGAATAGCAAACCAATTTGACTGCCAAGCTCCTCTAGAGTTTGAATATCACTTTAGAGAACAAACTTCTTCAAGTTGATGAAATAGAATGAATTTTTGTGTAGTAAGGAAGGATCACTTCCTCCTTGCCCTAAGCTACACTTGGTCAAGTTAGGAAGTTTTACCTTCACTCCGGATAACCCTCACAAATCTACACTATTGAAGTATTTTTCTCACACAAGAAAAACTTACACAAAATTCACACAACTAAGAGTACAAAACTTCTTTGTAGAGTATTTTTTCACTAAAACAACTCTTAATCTTTCAACGGATAGAAAGCAGCTGAAAAGTCAACTAGCCGTTGAGAGCATCGGACCTCCGGTACTCCCGTTGATTGCGTCCGACAGCAGGCAGTGAGTTTGAAAAATTTTCTTCAATTCTTTCGAACATTTGGTGTCTCTGATACTTGCATTTGAAAGCAGATGGTGAATTGAAAAATCTTTTTCAATTCTTTCGGACGTCCGGTACCTGTAATACTTTGCGTCTGAAGTGCTGCACAGTTTATTGGATGTTTGGTATCTCTGATGTTTGCGACCAAAAGAAGTCAGTGAGTTAGGTGAAATGTCTTAATTCCTTTGGACGTCTGGTGATGGAGTTCTTCATGCGTTCGAAGTTGCGAATGATTATCGGACTTCCGATCCTGTCTTCACAAGCGTCCGACAGCTTTTAGCATCCCTTGTCTCTTTCAATTGCACTTGATCTTTGAACCAGATTTGCTTAATAGTTGAAAGTATTTCTTGAAGAGATATTAGTATCATCCAATTATTTTGTAAACATCAAAAGCTAGGGACCAAGATTAACATTCTCCCCCTTTTTGATGATGACAAAACAATGGATGGAATAAAGAAAAAATTGAGCATAAACTTCCCCTCACTCATTGCATCCAAAATTTTTAAGTGATAAGATATAACTCCCCCTTAGAATAACTCCCCCTTACACATTAACCATTTACACAATATCCCAACATCCATTTCTTCTCTTTTTTGTCATCATAAGATGAGTTTAACAACCAACATCAATCAATATCAACCAATATCCAATCCAATATACCAAACATACTAGAAAAGCAATCCAATAACACAAAAATAGAGAAATGATACCAGAAATCAGCAATCACCAACATTGTGATGGCCCCACTTCCCCCAAGGACGTACCCCAGGGTTCGGCGAGTCGCTTGCCCAGCTCTCGCCAGGACTCACTCACTCATAGCTCAAGAAAAATAACATACATCCATAGACTATAAATAACACATCCACTTCAACGTAATCTATACATTGATGCTCAAATCAGATACAAAGCTTCTACACACCAAAATTTTTCAAAGTGTTTACAATTCGAATACAATCAACCCTAGTTGAGCGCTAGCGCGAGTACCATTTCAAAACTCCAAAACTAGACTACTTTACCAGTCTCTTGCCTTGCTCGTACCCCTTGTAAGGAAAACAAATGGCGTGGAATGAGTTAAAAGCCCAATGAGATTTCAAATAGCAAGTTGACCATTATTGAAAAGTACAAATATCACATAGCAAAATAGCGAACATAACAAGTTCATGAAAGTGAGCAATAACACTTCAAATAGCAAATGTCAAAATGAGAGAGTGAAAACTCTTTTCGTTTTCTAAAAGAACAATAACACTTCGAATAACAATCAATGTATAAGGATACAGATGGTTCTCAGGAGACAAATTCCCATTTCTTCACCAGAGCTTGATCAAGTATTAGTTGACACTCCGTCAACTTTCAAGTAAAGTAACCAATCCAGTAGTACTTCGCTTAACTCCAATCCGTCCACCATTCAACCCCCTTACCGGGTCTGGACACCAACTAAACACTGATGGTAATACTCGAGTATACCGATTAGTCGATGAGATAACACTCCACTCGACTACACTAGATACCCATGGTTCGTTATCTAATTGACCAAGCCCTTGCCGTCTCGACTCGATTAACTAGCCAGTGGGGTTTGGGTCCCCAAGAAGTTGATGAGATAACATCTCCAATCGACTGAATCAAAATAAAAGTATGAAGACAAGAATGAGAGGCACCTCCCACTCACATTGAGTGTGGTATATGCTGCCGCTCAGCACTTATAAGTCAAGTACAAGTATATCAAGTCAAAATTGCAACAATAAACAAGTATATATCATATTAGGGCAAGTGTGATGAAGTACACTCTTGCCCGATCAAACAAATTACATATCATTAAATCACATTGGTCAAGTATTGAAAACAAGTGTCCAGTTCAATCAGATATTTGGAAGCACTCACCAAAGATCTAGTGCCTCTCAAAAGTCACGTTCAAGTCCAACTCCTTGGTTGGAGTCCAAATTTGTGATAAAATATCATTTATGAATGTAAAACTCTCTAGGGTTCGAAACATAGAAGTTTCGCTTTAAGAAAATCAAGTAAATGCAACTCGTTTAAGTAGTATTCAAGATACTTATCAAAGTCTGAAAAATTCATGCTCGCTCGTTTAGTTATGATCAATAAGTGGTTTCGACTTTAGAAGTTACACTTGGTATCAAAGACTGGGAAAAATCGTATTTTAAAAGGATCGCTACTTTCACTTTTTAAGGGTACGAGTTCCGACAAAATTTTAGTTTATATACCCTGACTAAAGAAAACTCGAATACCATAGGCGATCCAAGTCCAGCTTGACCTCAAATCCTTACTCAAGTCACAACCAAGGTTTGTAAAATCGGGATTCTACGTGAGATCAATTTTAGTTTCACAGAATCGGATCGTAGGATCGTAAGATCCCACCAAAAGCTCCTAAATTTACCAAATTAATAAAATTGAAATTCATATATCATTTTGTACATCCTAAAAGATACCAAATAAATAAGTTGCTCATAAATATATAGCATTTTTTACTTAATATCTGACAAGTAATAAAAAAGAGAATATAAACCTGTCATCTGTCATAATTTCAAGTCTTAAAACCAAATGCTTCACAATTTACACAATTATAATTTCAAATATAAAATAATTACCAACCTTCACAAATACTAAAAAGTCAAACATCCAAGGCTACAGTTGTGTGGCAGAATGTATGGCATTATTGTGTGGCCTACAGTTGTGTTTACAAAGGGGGTTGCGGCCTTCGTTGGTGGAGGTGGACTCCAAGGCTTTGGTGCAGTTGGTGGGTTCTGGGGCGAGTGCAAGGTGGCCTTTGTGTAACGATTTGAGGAAAGTTAGGGGCCTCCTGGAGGGTTTTTCCGCTTCCATCTCACATGTTTTTCGAGAGGCCAATTTACCTGCAGATAGATTAGCTGCGGGGGGGCCAACTAGCGGTCAGGTGTATGAGCAGGAGATCCAGCTGCCGGCAATGGTTAGGGCTGCTATGGCGCTTGACTCACGTGGAGTGCCGGGGTTGCGTTGGTGTTATGAAGAAAGGTAGCGTAGGGGCACCCTGTAATGTAGAACGGTAGGGTCGGGTAAGGCTTAAAGGCTGTATTTGGGAGCGGTGGCTCCCCTTTTCTTTCCTTTTGCTTTCAATAAAATTTGGGGCGTTTGTCCCTTAAAAAAAAAAAAAAAAAACATCCAAAACGGTATTCAAGATCAAAATTAACTACTAAAATGTCATCTGTCAAGTTTAAACAAACATGGAAAAATAAAAATAAAATAGTAACAATTCATCGTTTTCAAGTATCATAAGAATTCAGAAATACATTAATTTATAACCAATCATTGTCATCATTTTCATCAAATTCTGCATCCCCATAATTCACATTATCAAAATCATTATTTTCCCAATCATCTTCACCATCCCAATTCTCTTGGAATTCATCTTCAGCAGTATCTTCATCACCATCCAAATTAGTATCATCCAAGTCATTAGTTCCCATTTGAACATCATTTTCAGGAACCATATCAAGGTAATCATCATCTTGACGGTCGAATTCAGTTGAAGGCCCATCATCTTCATCAATATCATGAATCTCTTTCATTTTATTAACTCGTCTTCGACGGGCATGGGTTTCACGATCTTGATGATCATCTAAATAAACAACCAATAATAATGAAAGTTACCAAAAAACAAAAGATCTTGCAAAATAAAACCATAAAAACTATAAAAAAAAGATAAAATTTATGCTTAAATTGGAAGAAAGAAAGAAACTTACAAACGCTCTGCACATTTCTTGTAAGTATTTCAATTTCATCATCTTCATTTCCCTCTTCATCTGAAGTGTCACATTTGGGATTGTCATCTAGAACTCGTAACCAGCTATTTTCTCTTGGAAGAGTTGGATTTTCTCTCTCCGTCACCCATTCATCATCCGAAGGCAAATTCTCAAAAGGAATTTCTTCAATAACATGTTGCCTTTGCCTTTGTCTCTCTCTCAACTTCAAGTTGTACATCACAAACACAAGGTCATTCATTCTTTTTTGAGCCAAATGATTTCTTCTCTTAGAATGTACCTATTGAAATTGAAAGAACTTATGCAGTTATACTATGAATTTAAATTCAAATACTAAACAAAATATTATACTGAATGAGATATTATGTTATATGAAAACATTGTTACCAATTCAAATGCACTCCAATTTCGCTCACATCTAGAAGAGCTACAAGTTAAACTGAGAATTCGAATGGCAAAATTTTTCAACTCCGGGCACTCATCGCCATAAGATTCCCACCAATCAGCTGCAGGAAATTAAAATAAATAACAAATTAATAAAGATTTTAAAAATAAAAACACAAGTTCAAATAGTAACTAACCAGGAGATTTCTTGTTTCTTGTTAGTACAGCATTTTCATGACCAAATAATCCACTTGCATGTCGAAAATCATCTAATTGCAGATCAATCTTCACCCTTTCACCGGATTCGGGAACCATCTTAGCAATGCAATCATAAAGGCCACGTTTTATATTTGCATCCGACTAAAAATCTGGACTATATTGAAATTGAGGATTCAAATAATAACCCGCGGCATGTAAAGGATGACTCAATTGATCTTCCCATCTTTTATCAATGATAGCAAATGCCGATTCATATCTAGGATATAAACATGAGTTTGGTTAAAAAAAATCCATTATACTATCCAACATAGAAATTATAAATGAATTCATAATTAATATGACAATTTATTTAAAATTTACCTCTTTCGAACATTGTTCACATTTTGTTTGATTTCTTCTTTTGCTTGATCAATAGCTTTATAGAGAAAGCCCATGGCTGGTTTTTCATCAGAATCAACCATCCTCAACACTTTAATAAGAGGCGAAGCTATCTTTAAACATTGCTCCACATTTGGCCAAAATTGTTGATTATCAAAAATGATGCTCTCAATTTTTTTCCCCTTATTTCTCCTAGCATACGTGCTGGTTTTCCACTTATCCGAAGAGAAAAAGGTAAACAAATTCCCTTTCAGCTCACTAAGACGTCTCATGGTCAAGTATGAAGTAGCAAAACGAGTAACTCCAGGTCTAATCAACTCCTTGCCATTAGTGAACTGTTTCATCCAATTAATAACTGTACCCCATGAATAAATATATGTAACCACCAATTTCGCTTTTTGTATGGTAATTTTGTGGAGAGAATCAAACTTTTGAAAATCTTCTAACATTAGATCAATACAATGAGCAGCACAAGGCGTCCAAAACAATCTTTCTCTCTTTTCCATCAATATTTTTCCAGCTGCCTTATAATTAGAAGCGTTATCGGTGATGACCTGTACAACATTATTCTCTCCAATTTTTTCCACAATACCATCTAACAATTCAAATAATTTTTGAGCTGTTTTTGAAATGTCAGTGGTATCTACTGAAGATAAGAACACAGTACCAGCTGGACTATTCACAAGAAAATTGTTCACTGTTCTCTTTCTTTGATCAGACTATCCATCAGACATAATAGTACAACCAGCTTTTTTCCGCTCTTTTTTGTACACATTAAGCAAATTCAATGTCTCTTGTGCCTCTTTTTTCAAAAAAGTCACTCTCATTTCATGGTATGAAGGTGGTTTAAGTCCTTTTCCATATTCTCCCAACTTTTAATCATTAAAGGAAACAATGGACTTTTTACAGCATTAAATGGAATGGCGCTTGTATAGAACCACCTAGCTATTATTTGACAAACTTCATCTCTATCTTGTTTCTTCCATTTCTCATTTATGGTTGTTTTCTTCACATTCAACCCACCAGATTTTCTCACAACAAAGCTGTCCATAGAACATTTTTTAGCCTGCTGCCCAACTTCTCCTTCTTCTTCTTCTAAATCATACATTGTACTAACCCTTTGTTTTTTTTCCCTGGATTCCTCAGAACTTGCACTAAGTAAATCAAACATTTGGGTTCTAACATCTTCAGGAACACTGGGACATGGTTCAACATTTGTATGTGTACAAGCTAAATGATGTTTAAGCCTATACACACCACCTGCGCGAGTAATCCCACAGTATTTACACTGAACTTGTTTTTTATTAGAATCAATTTCAATTCCATGATCCCACCCGGGATCCAATCGAGCACCCGGTGCATTTTTTCTACTTTGTTTCTTTGAAGCAGATGAAGACATTTAAACACTGCCAAATATATTAGAATATTCATAAGAAACCAAGAAATTTAGACCAAACCAGCACTTGATAAAAGAAAATAAAGCTAGCATTCAGAAAATAAGCTAGACCAGCCCAGCACAAGAAAGGTAAAGGACAGCAACTAATAGAAGTTCAGAAGCAACTAAAGTGCAAATCCAATGAAAACAAAGGTAAAGGGCATAACAGAAGCAACAATAGAAGTTCAGAAATTAATGCTAGAATAGCAACAAGAAAACCAAATTTTCACGAATCCTAATGGACCCGTCAATAATTCCCTTCAACTCAATTCAATCAAAAGCAATATATGTTCAAATACCAAGAAAACCAAATATCTAGCTAAATTGTGACAAAATTAGCTAATGAAACAAGGATGAACTACATGTACATAATCTAGTATATGAAGGACCTTCCACTGATTACTATAGAATTAAAGACTGGCAGTCACAAACTACAATTCAACTTCAAACTAAACAATTATAACCTAGGGAACTCATTCAAATTTCCAATTCAATCGCCGCGAGACATTACTCATTTGTGAACAGTCCCGTCAAAACTCAAAACCCAAAATTGAAGAACTCCAAAGGCGATAATTCAACAAAAGATGCAATAAATTTGAAAGTGAAGCGAGAATCACAATTGGAATGCTTCGAGGAACTTGTTGTGCCCGGGTTCTGTCCAGCTCTCCCTTCACTTGGTAATGGTGTAGGGTTTTCGGACCTTCTTGCTCGGGTCCTCGGAGGACAACGAAGTGCTATTGGCCGTCGAAGCCGTGGCAACGGCGATAGAGATTGAAGCTTTAATTTAGGGTGGCGGTGCTGGAGGCTAGAGATTGAAGCTTTAATTTAGGGATTTGGGCAGGACCGTAGCAAAAGAGAAATGACAAAGGAGAAAGGAAAAGGATTGCTTGAGAAGATGAAGAGTACCGAAGCTTTTTTGAGTTTTGACTTTGACGGAGCTTTTTGAGTCCATGTGGTAAAAAATGTTAAAACATTGCAAGTTTGCAACTAAGGGCCTTTGATAAATTACAAGCCCACCCCAAATGTTTTGATTTAGTTGCAAAATGGAGTATCAATTTCACAAATCAGGGAAAATTTGTAGGATCGAGATAGGATCGTAGGATCGTACGATCCTACACGATCCTACCGATCCTACCTCGATTCTACATAGATTAATGAAATTTACGATTTTAATGTGATCCGGATCGATTTTGATATTGTACGATCCTACAATCCGGATCGCGATTTTAACTACCATGGTCACAACTATATCTACCTAGCCCTTAAGTGAAAATTTAGGCAGTACGCCCTTTGTGTTTACCTATTTTCCAACCATTTATGACTTCATTGTTTTTCTTAATTTAGCCCCAAAACACATACAAATAATCAATCTCATCACAATAGCCGTTCAATGGCTCAAAATCATCCAAGTACAACACAAGTATAATAATCCAATCGGAAATCAAGTTTTGAAGGCAAAAGGCTAAATGGCAGAATTGACATCTTATAACATTTTAGTCACAACTACTCGTGCTACCAAATGTTTGTGCTGCCAGGAAGGATCGACTGAGGCCATGGAGCATGTTTTTTTGGAGGGTCAGATTGCACAGGGAGTCTGGGATCATTTTGGTAGGTTGTGTGGGGTAACATCGGTAGGATCCTCACACGGTCACGGATAACGGGGTGGTGGATGTCTGCGCCTAGGCGTCAGAAAAGAAGGTTCCTTTTCCTAGTTCTGCCGAGTTTTATATGTTGGCATATTTGGAAGGCTCACAATCGCGCATATTTTGATGGGATTCGAATGCAAGTGGCGAAGATTTACCATGACATTTTGTTGGACGTGAAAGGGGTGGTGGAAGCACAGTTTAACCAGAGGATTGAGGCGCAGACATTTCTTCAGCTTTATGAGTGGACAACGCAACCGCCACCTCGATGCGGTTATCAGCTAGTGGGATGGTAGGCGAAGGGGGCTAAGATGTTAACGTTCAATACAGATGGATGCTCAAAAGGCAACCTAGGAGAAAGTGGGGGTGGGGGAATACTGCGCGACTCATCTGGTTTGCCGTTATTCGCTTTCTCAGCTTATTTTGGGAAAACTACTCGTTTACGGGCAGAGGCTTTGGCCCTATTAACGGGCCTCCTGTTGTGCATCTAGAAGGGGTTCACAAATGCGAGTGTACAAGCGGATTCTCTTATCCTGGTTGGGATTCTTCAACACCCATGGCAGTGCCCATGGGTGGTACGCAAGGAGGTGGATCAGATTTGGGGCATGGTTGAGGATGCGGTGCGATTTGAGCATTGCTACAGAGAAGATAATAAGGTGGCGGACCGATTGGCAAATGTGGGCGTTTCTGACCGCAATCATAATGTCAGCATCTATGTCCAGTTCAATGAAATTCCAAGGTTGGCGCATGGGAAAATTCGCATTGATAGGTTAGGCATGTCTTCGATCAGGAGGAGGGAGGTAGGATAGGTGTGCGGGTTGTTCGAGTCGGGAAAGTAGGAAAATTTTGTAATCGTGGGATTTCTACCTAAATGAATAAAACGTATTAATTTTGTAAAAAAAAACATGTTTATGATCCACTATCAATATATGCTGCAAAGTATTCAACTTTAAAAAAAAAAAAAGATGTTTCATATCACTAATCAAAACATCAGGCACCATATTCACTATTTCTAACAGAGATACAACTTATATATAAATCTTTCACTATATATAGTCTAATAAATACAACTATTTCAAGTAAAACATCTTTAATTGCTAATCTTAACTATTATAATAGCTTCACCCTCATGAAATTCATTTATCTTGGGCAGTTCCTCACTTGATGTCCAAGTTGGCCGCATCTGAAACATGCACCAGTTTTTAAATAACATAGTCCGGTATGAATTATGTTACAGGTTTCACACTTAGCAGCCACACATCTCTTCTTAAACTGTCCATTCTTTGTTTTCTCCTCCTCTTTATACTTCATAGCGAGTTCATCTTCACTAGCCGCTTTACGTTTCCCTCTAGTATCGTGGGAACTTCCTTGACTCCTTTCAACTTGATTACTAGGAAGGTCTTGAGATACTACTTGACTAGGCAAATGTACCAATTCAAACTCAGTCCGCACCTCTTCTAGGATCCCTTTATATTTCTTTTCCAATTCTACGTTCTTATGTAGCAACCGAATTTTCTTCGCATACTCTTGTTTCCAGTGTCCTTCCCAGTAGTCAGCCAATTTCTTTTGGAATTCCACTTCCATTCAAAGGATGTCTATTTCTTTTTGCATACCTTGCAAATTTGTCATATCGCCGGTTCCCTTATGATCAAATGATAGCCTGCTAGGAAAATCAAATGATCGGAGTAAATAACTAATCATAATTGGAAACTCTGGTCATATTACTCTTTCATTCTTTTTCTTGCAAGTCACCCAATAAATATGAATCTTAACTATACTCTACTGAGGTAGATATGAAATCTAAATATAAGTACCTACTCCTATTCTTGGGTCTTTTCACAAGGATTACTGTCTTCGCTTATCCATAAATCCAAATATGAAATTATATTCCTTAAAGTAGAAGTTCCACTGTGACGACTCATAAATTTTTCTTATTTATTTTATTTTTCCGCGTGCATTTTTCTTACCTTATTTTACTATCATAATTTTTCAGAGATTTTTATAAGTGAGTATAGTTTGAAATCATTTTTTCTAGTATAAGTTAGTTCATGAGAAATTAGGAGTGTATATTGGACGTGGGACCCGCTAGTGCGCTAAGTGCGATAAATTTTTGGCAATTAATTGAAGTTTGGTATTGATGGGTATTATTTTATAGGGTGCTAGGAGATAATTAGAGGTTAGCCATATAGATTAATCATTGGAAGAAAGAAGATAAGCTTGAACCATTAAGAGTGCCATGTGTCGCGACTCGATTGGATGGTGGACTTGCCTAACTTTCTTACCTTTACTAAAACCCCAATTTTGACCAAGAAACCATCTTCATTTCCAACCCCTTGGCTGAACCTCTCAAGGAGAGAAAAGAAAAGAAAGCTTCAACTACATCTTCTGTGAGAGCCCGTAAAACCCTAATATTTTTCCTAGGGTTATTTCCCCTTTTATTGCATAATTTTGCATTTTCTGGCTTAGAAATATTTTTTTGAGAGGATTTTATGAGCAGTTATAGTTTTAAGAGGATTTTTCTAGCATTGGAGAGATTTTTGAAAATTAAGAGTAAATAGTGGACGTGGGGCCCACTAGTGCGATAAGTTCGGAAAAATTCGGCCAATAAGGTTAAGTTTCGGATACTGTGTAAAATTTATCGGGTGTTAAGTGATAAGTAGTGTGTGTGAAGTGATTGATGTGAGAGAGAAAAGAATGATAAGATTGCATTTAATAGGGTGACACATGTCACTTTCTTATTGGATACCTTTTATGAATCACTATTCACCTTTTGACATTTTTTGACCTTTTGACCCAAAGGTTAAATATCTCAAAATTCATTAAAATTTCTTCATTTTTCTCTCCACCATAGCCGGCCCTCTCAAGCTTCAAGGAAGACAAAACTCTTCAACATTCAAGCTTCTAACAAGACCAAATCCACCAACTCAAGTGATTAACTTAGTTTTTGCTCCATAAAATCTCACCTTTTAGTGATAGTGAGAGCTTTGGTGAACTTTGTTTGAAAGACTAAGGTGCTCCACATCCCTCTCTCTCTTGGTTCTTGGTAAGTGAAGCTTGAAACACCCTACTATCTCTAATGATGCTTATTTTGTGCTTAATGGAGGCATGAGAGGAGTAATATGTGATTTGTTTCTTGATTTGGCTTGTTATGGTGAAGTTTTTATTTTATTGAGAATTTTTCTGGTTTAATATGATCTTGATGTTGGGGGCTTGTATGATGAATTGTAATGGTTGATAATGACTCTATGAGGTGTATTGGATAGGAAAATGCAACTAATTTTGGATTTGGATGGAAAATTGGAAAGTTAGGGTTCTTGAAGCCCCAATTCTGTCCGGTTTTAGATCACTGTGTTAGAGGCCGAATTTGACTTTGCTCAAAACATGAAAGTTGTAGGTATTGATGAGGTTGATGTTCCTGTAAAATTTCAGGTCATTTGGATTAATGTAGAATGAGTTATGACCAAATTACTGTAGCTGTTCTGCTTTGAGCAGAATGCGAAAACTGCGATAGTAATTGGCCATTTTGACTGGAATTGGTTTGGATTTTGGAGTTGGTGTCTTCTGATGAAATGTAGCTGAGTGTCTTAGCTAACATATGCCTTTGGAATTTCGGCATTTGGACTTGTAAGGACTGAGATGTACCGATTACAGTTTTCTGTGTTTTGCAAACCTGTTTTAGGAATTCTGGGTTAGTATTTGGCATTTTCGACCTAGTTAAGCTAGGAACTGGATTGAGTGGTCTTCTACATTATTGTAGCCCTGTTCCATAGCTTCGAAACGGTGGGTCTTACACCCCCAACCGATATTTGTAGTGTGAGTTGTACCATTACCGCATTATGACGGCAAAACCGGTTTTCTTATCAAGGCTTAAGTTAAAGCCCTTTCTTAATTTCTGGTTTGCTATCATGCTTGTATATGTTTATAGAACCCTATTGGGGTTGTGAATTGGTGTTGTTTATGGCTCGGCATGGAGTCTTATTGTATGTATTGCATGATTCTAGGGCGTGAAGGTAGTGCACGACGGCTTGGTGATCGTGGTACATGAAATACCACTTACTTGCTTGGTGAGTATACTACTCACTTACTTGTTATAATGTGGCTTTGTGCTATGTGTATTTGATGCCTTGAAGGCTTATTTGGTTATTGGAAATGATTGAGGTGAGGGTGTACTTGATCGCCCTCACCCCTCATGACTTTATACGTGGCTATTGATTGTTTTACTGAAATACTGCACTGGATATATGAGATACTGCATTCCATTCATGGAAACTGATTTGATGTCGTTGGACGAGTATCCAATGGCTTTACTGCATTTATGAGCTCAACCCCGTATGGTAGTTAATTGGATCGAGCCAGCGAGGGCTTGGTCGTGAAAATTATCATGCCACGGGGACTGTACTGGGGAACCTTGTGGTAATGAGACCCTTGGTTCCGGTAAACTCGAGTATTACCAAAAGCTACTGAAATGGAGTGCGGGCCCGGTTGGGGTATGTTGGGTGGAAGGAATGGAAGTAAAGAGTTGTCTACGGTTTGGTATTTTTAACATTGACGGAGAGTCAATGAGGTTGGTTCAAGATTTCAAGCGTGGAAATGGGCTCTTGAGAGCCGACCGTATCCTTTTACTGTTTTGCTTCATTGCTTATTTGTGCACTTTAAATGAAGGTTCATTCTTATATGACTTTGATTGCTTATTGGGTGGTATACCACTGGGCTTTGGCTCATTCCGTGTTATTTGTTTTCCTTACAGGGATATAATTGCTTTTGAAAATGGACTGGATAGTCAATTGCCATACTGAGCTTGTAAATGTCTTTTGTATAGCTCTTGAAATGAAACCCTAATGTATAACGGGTTCATTTCCTTTTGATAGGCAAATCGAATGTGTACTCCTTAATGAATGGTTTTGGCATGCCATTATGGTTGTAAATGTTGATTTCCATTGTATATATATGCTTGGCTATGGTTTAGATAAATTTTGGCTTCGTTTCTTTTCGTTTTTTTTTATTTTGTGTTTTGACTTGTTTGCGCGCAATGGTATGTTCCGGAACGTTTTAGATTGACGTAAACCGTACCGTTAGTCCTGGCGAGAGCTGGGCAGGCAGTCCGCTAACCCCTTTGGTTCGCCTTAGGGGAAGGTGGGGCTGTCACAGGTGGTATCAGAGCCTAGGTTTGAATTAGCCTGGGTGTAATAGAAGTGCTCGACTTGAGGGTTTTATTGATTATGGTTTTTAAGGTTATTTATGTTGTTTATTCCTTTGCTATAGGATGGATGCCAGTGGTGACCCGAGTGACCGTCCGGCAGGAGATCGTCCTCGTAGCACGTTGCCGCCGATTAAGTATCAACTTAGGCAGAAGGGGGCCGTGGTCCGTTGGAGCCCGGCCAGCCGCGTTCGACAGTGTGGGTGTCGTAGCAACTTTGCCTACCCAAATACACTAGTTTTGTCGGTGGCAAAAGAACGCGAGGAGTTTGCTAAGGAAAATACTAAGCTTGAAGCTGTGGTTGCTGCGTTGGAAGCTGAGGTGACTCAGGCTAAGGCGACCAATGAGAAGCAAGCCTCGCGTATTAAAGAGCTAGAATATGACGTGCAAGAGGTCGAGGAAAGAGTTGATGATCTATGTGATCAGTTGAGAGATGCACGCGAGCGCGAGACTAAGCGAGCTCGTAAGGTCAGGGGTCGTGCTGAGGCGATCCTTAACCTATGCGACGACGGACTCGAGGAGTCTAGTGACGAGGCCTCGTATGCTGGGGCCGAGGCTGGGGAGGAGTCTACCCCATCGCCTGGGTCTCAGACCCCGGCAACCGACTAAGCTATGATATCTAGGCACCTTTTGGGCTAGTGGTGGTTTTTGAATGTACATAGGGATAGGGATAGAGCCTTAGCTAACCGTTTTGGATGTAGAGTTAGCTACGTGTAAATCTCTTTTGATAGGCCTATCCTCAGGTGGATCTTTTGTGTACGTACGTGCTTTGGCCGTACCTGACTGACTGCTTGTATATATGTTTGGCTTGTATATATGTGTGTTTTTGATCTTGTTTGAAATGCATCGTTATGTGCTAAGTGAAAGTTTATTTGCTACTTATATGCTTTGTTACTGCTTTGGTTTAGTAATCTTGCCTAGACCAAGTATATCTTATGGAAGGAACGCGAAGTGGTCGGGGACGTGGGCGCGGTATTAGGCAACCCACACCAGTTAGGGAAACGGGAGAAGCTTCTACTGGACCGAATCCTGAACCCCAAATAGACCCTAATGTGCAAATAGCTGCTGCTATGCAGCAAATGACCAACCTACTTGCACAAGTAGTGCAACAACAGGGCCAAAACCCAAACCCTAACCCCGGAAATCCTGGTAACCACGTTGAGAGCGAGGATAGAGCTCTTGAGCGTTTTCAAAAGTTTTCCCCATCAAAGTTTATTGGGGGACCCGACCCTGACGTCGCCGAGAAATGGCTGGAGAAGATGGTTGATATATTCGCGGCTTTACACTACCCGGACGAACGGCAGGTCACTTTTGCCGTGTTTCAACTGGAAGGAGCTGCCCGTTCCTGGTGGAACGTAATTAGGCAGAAATGGGAGCGAGAGCAGACACCGAGGACATGGGTGAACTTTATACGAGAGTTTAATGCTAAATTTTTCCCTCCCTTAGTCCAGGAGAGGAAGGAGGACGAGTTTATCCGGCTCCGGCAAGGGGCTCAGACGGTGGCGGAGTACGAGAGCCAGTTTACCCGCCTGTCCAAATTCGCGCCTGAACTAATCATGAACGAACAACGACGGGTGAGGCGATTTATTCAGGGCCTGAACGTTGAGATCCAGAAGGACCTCGCGGCGGCTCAAATTACCACGTTTAGCGAGGCAATGGAAAAAGCCCAACGGGTTGAGAGTGCACGGCTTCAGGTCCGAAATTTCCAAGCCAAGAAGCGTGGCTTTCCTGGGAGTACTGCTGGACAGGGTGAGAAGAGCACTCCCTCCAAAATTGGACGAGGCATGGGTGGTGGTCGACAGTCCGGAGCAGGTAGAGGGACTCCGTTTAGGGGTGGACAAGCTGTGCGAGGACCAAGGGGAAACACCCAGAGTGGCTCGGCTTCTGCACCTCGCGGTCCCTGTGGACACTGTGGGAAGACAAACCACACCGAGGACAATTGCTGGAGGAAACTGGGTAAATGCCTGCGGTGTGGAAGTGCGGACCATCAACTGGCTACATGTCCGGTCCTGAAACAAGACGGAAAGGGGAGCCAACTACCGTCGAGAACCAATACTGGACCGGCCAAGGGAGACGGATCCAAATCAAAAGTTCCGGCTAGGGTATATTCCTTAGAGCCTCACCAGATCCCAGAGTCTTCCGAGGTGGTGG
The DNA here is from genome assembly GCA_036785865.1 of Coffea canephora. Taxonomy (NCBI): domain Eukaryota; kingdom Viridiplantae; phylum Streptophyta; class Magnoliopsida; order Gentianales; family Rubiaceae; genus Coffea; species Coffea canephora. The sequence goes on from CM071916.1 coordinate 21,024,905, forward strand.
AAGGTACGATCCCTATTTTCCACCGCTTTGCCAAAGTTTTAATTGATCCTGGTGCCACTCATTCGTTTGTTAACCCTGATTTCATGTGTGGCATCGATATAAAACCTGCTAGCTTACCATATGACCTAGAAGTTAGTACACCTACGGGGAATCAACGTTTGGTGACTAGTATGGTTTATAAGGATTGTGATGTATGGGTAGGTGAGCGGAGGTTTTTAGGAGACCTGATTAGCTTGTCCATTAAGGGGTACGACGTGATTTTGGGTATGGACTGGTTAGCTAAATATAACGCCCAACTGGACTGTAAAACGAAAATAGTTGAATTTCGCATTCCTGGCGAGGCAACCTTAAGGTTAGATATAAGGGGTAGGTTAGCCTCATCTGCTCTCATTTCGGGCATTCGAGCTAGGAAATTGATAAGTAGAGGGGCGCAAGGATTTTTGGCCTTCTTAATTAATACCCCTACGGATAAGTTAAAAGTGGAAGACGTGGCCATAGTGAGGGAATTTCCGGATGTGTTTCCTGATGAGTTAGTGGCTTTACCTCCGGAAAGAGAGATAGAATTTCGAATAGATCTTTTACCTGGAACCGCACCTATCTCCAAAACCCCTTACCGAATGGCGCCTGCAGAACTTAAAGAGCTTAAGTTGCAATTGCAAGACCTTTTGGAGCGGGGATTCATTCACGAGAGTGAGTCTCCTTGGGGAGCTCCGGTCCTATTCGTGAAGAAAAAGGATGGAACTTTGAGGATGTGTATTGACTATAGGGGGCTGAACAACGTGACGATCAAGAACAAGTATCCACTGCCTCACATAGACGAGTTATTTGACCAGCTGCAAGGAGCAGTGGTCTTCTCGAAGTTGGACCTCCGACAGGGATACTACCAGTTGTTGATTAGGAAGGAGGACATTCCGAAAACTGCTTTCAACTCGAGATACGGGCATTACGAGTTCGCCGTTATGCCCTTTGGACTGACCAATGCTCCCGCCGCCTTCATGGACTTAATGCATAGGGTTTTTTAAACCCTACCTGGACCGATTTGTCGTGGTGTTTATTGACGACATTTTGGTCTACTCTAAGTCATGCGAGGAGCATGAGGAGCATTTGAGAGTGGTGTTGCAGACGTTGAGGGAGCATCAGCTGTACGCCAAGTTTAGCAAATGCGAGTTCTGGTTGGAGAAAGTAGCGTTTCTAGGCACGTGATTTCCCACGAAGGTATTTCGGTGGACCCGGCGAAGGTTGAGGCCGTGACAAATTGGAAGAGGCCAGAAACCCCCACGGAAATTCGTAGCTTTCTAGGGCTAGTTGGGTATTACCGAAGGTTTATTAAGGATTTTTCCAAACTGGCAGGACCTTTAACTGACTTGACAAAGAAGCATGGCCAGTTTATTTGGAACGGCCGATGCGAAACAAGTTTTCATGAATTAAAGAGAAGATTGACCATGGCTCCAGTACTGGTCTTGCCAAATGGAGTGGACGGGTTTGCAGTATATGCAGACGCGTCGCGAGAAGGATTGGGATGCGTTTTGATGCAGAACCGGAATGTGATTGCTTTTGCCTCTAGGAAATTGAAGCTTCACGAGCAGAACTACCCGACTCACGATCTAGAATTAGCTGCAGTTGTGTTTGCTTTGAAAAAGTGGAGGCATTACCTATATGGGGTGACCTTCGAAGTGTTTTCGGATCACAAGAGTCTTAGGTACCTCTTTTCCCAGAAGGAACTGAACATGAGGCAACGAAGGTGGATGGAATTCCTGGAAGATTACGACTGTACGATCAATTACCATCCGGGAAAGGCAAATGTGGTAGCAGATGCCTTGAGTCGTAGAGTGCAAGTGGCAGGGCTAATGATTAAGGAGTGGGATTTACTAGAATCCGTGTGTGAGTGGAAACCCTGTCTTGGGAGTCATAAGGTGATATTTAGCAATGTAAGGGTGACCTCCACTCTACTGGAACGTATAAAAGAGGGGCAAGGCGAGGATTTGATGGTGCGGAAATGGAGAGAGAAAGTGGAAAAGGGAGAAACTACGGACTTCAATTTAAGTCCTGAGGGTCTTCTGAAGTATCGGAACCGAATTGTAGTACCAAAGGACGAGTCATTGAAAGCAGAAATTCTGGAGGAAGCTCATCGGTCCAAGTATACAATCCATCCGGGTAGCAGCAAGATGTATCAAGACCTGAAAGGGACCTATTGGTGGGATAATATGAAGAGGGAAATAGCTCAATACGTGCAGAAATGTCTCATTTGCCAGCAAGTGAAGGCGGAGCATCAAAAACCATCGGGTTTGTTACAACCCTTGGAGATACCCGAGTGGAAGTGGGAAAACATCACAATGGACTTCGTTTCAGGTTTACCAAGGACGCAAAGGGGACACGATGCCGTTTGGGTGATCGTTGATCGATTAACCAAATCGGCCCATTTCTTGCCGGTGAACATGAAGTACTCAATGGACAAATTGACCCGCTTGTACATGGATGAAATTGTAAGGTTACACGGCGTGCCTGTGAGCATCGTCTCCGATCGGGATCCACGGTTCGTATCACGATTTTGGCAGAAATTTCAAGAAACCCTGGGGACGAAACTCAATTTGAGCACTACTTATCACCCTCAGACGGATGGCCAGTCGGAACGGACGATTCAAACTCTTGAGGACATGTTACGAACGTGCATTCTGGACTTTGGAGGCAACTGGAGTCAGCACATGACCTTAGTCGAGTTTGCGTACAACAATAGCTTCCATTCGTCAATTCAAATGGCTCCGTACGAATCTCTCTACGGACGCAAGTGTCGCTCACCGATTTACTGGGACGAAGTTGGTGAAAAGAAGGCACTGGACCCGACAACTATTCCGTGGATGGAAGAGGCTCACGAGAAGGTCAAGTTGATAAAGCAACGGCTTCAAACCGCCCAGAGTCGCCAAAAGAGCTACGCGGATAACCGAAGAAAGGATTTGGAATTTGAAGTTGGAGATCAAGTATTTCTTAAGATCACACCCTTACGAAGTCTTACAACGGGGAAAGGAAAGAAGCTTCAACCGCGGTACGTCGGACCCTACAAGATCCTTCAGAGGGTTGGAGCGGTCGCGTATCGATTGGAACTACCGTCTAGTCTATCTCGAATCCACGATGTCTTTCACGTCTCGATGCTAAAGAAGTATCATCCAGACCCATCTCATGTGTTGCAACCGGAGGATATCGAAGTAGATGAATCACTGGCCTATGAAGAGAAACCGGTTCAAGTACTTGATCGAAAAGTCAAAGAGCTCAGAAACAAGAAGATTCCACTAGTGAAAGTACTATGGAGAAACCACGGAGTGGAGGAAGCTACTTGGGAAATGGAAGAGGAAATGCGAAAGAAATACCCAAACCTTTTCGGGAATTAAGGTGAGAAATTTCGAGGACGAAATTCTTTTAAGGGGGGGAGAGTGTGAGAGCCCGTAAAACCTAATATTTTTCCTAGGGTTATTTCCCCTTTTATTGCATAATTTTGCATTTTCTGGCTTAGAAATATTTTTTTGAGAGGATTTTATGAGCAGTTATAGTTTTAAGAGGATTTTTCTAGCATTGGAGAGATTTTTTGAAAATTAAGAGTAAATAGTGGACGTGGGACCCACTAGTGCGATAAGTTCGGAAAAATTCGGCCAATAAGGTTAAGTTTCGGATACTGTGTAAAATTTATCGGGTGTTAAGTGATAAGTAGTGTGTGTGAAGTGATTGATGTGAGAGAGAAAGAAATGATAAGATGCATTTAATAGGTGACACATGTCACTTTCTTATTGGTACTTTTAAGAATACTATTCACCTTTTGACATTTTTTACTTTTGACCAAGAAGGTTAAATATCTCAAAATTCATTAAAAATTTCTTTCATTTTCTCTCCACCATAGCCGGCCCTCTCAAGCTTCAAGGAAGACAAAACTCTTCAACATTCAAGCTTCTAACAAGACCAAATCCACCAACTCAAGTGATTAACTTAGTTTTGCTCCATAAAATCTCACCTTTAGTGATAGTGAGAGCTTTGGTGAACTTTGTTTGAAAGACTAAGGTGCTCCACATCCCTCTCTCTCTTGGTTCTTGGTAAGTGAAGCTTGAAAACATCCTACTATCTCTAATGATGCTTATTTGTGCTTAATGGAGGCATAGAGGAGTAATTGTGATTGTTTCTTGATTTGGCTTGTTATGGTGAAGTTTTTATTTTATTGAGAATTTTTCTGGTTTAATATGATTCTTGATGTTGGGGGCTTGTATGAATGAATTGTAATGGTTGATAAATGACTCTATGAGTGTATTGGATAGGAAAAATGCAACTAATTTTGGATTTGGATGGAAAATTGGAAATTAGGGTTTCTTGAAGCCCCAATTCTGTCCGGTTTTTAGATCACTGTGTTAGAGGCCGAATTTGACTTTGCTCAAACATGAAAGTTGTAGGTATTGAGAGGTGATGTTCCTGTAAAATTTCAGGTCATTTTGGATTAATGTAGAATGAGTATGACCAAATTACTGTAAAGCTGTTCTGCTTATCTCTCTCTTTTTT